>PVKP010001598.1:0-142121 GCA_004027715.1 Plecturocebus donacophilus | reverse complement strand
GTGATTTCCCCTGCGGGGACACACTGCGCAGGCTGAAACAGCGGCGCTGAGATTCGTAGCGCTTTTTTGCCTGGGAATCTCCTGGGCTGGCTCCCTGATTCAGTCCCCTTTTTAATCTGCCTTCCTGTAGCTCCACTCGCCAGTTAAAAGGGCACACAGACCAGTGGATTTTGTGCGGAGAACCGCCGCGCCGGGGCGCAGGCAAAGCAGCCGCGCCGGCCCAAACAGCCGCACTGGCGACCCGTGGGGCTGCTCCGCCTGGGGATCTCCTGGTCTGGGGGCAATAAAAATCCGTCTGGAAATGCGGCGTCCACTCACCCTCTGCACTTTCACTGGGAGCTGCAATCCTGAGCTGCTCCTAAACGGCCATCTTGGATCTTATCGATATATTTTTTATGAGTATTATGTATGAAAAAATGTACAGAGCCTGGGCGCAGTGGCTCACGCCTGTAATCCCAGCATTTTGGGAGGCTGAGGTGGGTAGATCACCCAAGGTGAGGAGTTTGAGACCAGCCTGGCCAACATAGTGAAACCTCTGTCTCTACTAAAAATACAAAAATTAGCCAGGCATGGTGGTGCACACCTGTAATCCCAGCTACTTGGGAGGCTGAGGTAGGAGGATTACTTAAACCCAGGAGGCAGAGGTTGTAGTGAGCCAACATCACACCATTGCACTCCAGCCTGGATGATGAGCAAAACTCCTTCCCCTCAAAAAAGAAAAGAAAAATATATGGGTATTGAGTATGTTATCTTCCTCCAGAGGAAATATTAGTCTTTTTTTGGCAGGTAGATAGTGTCTGGGTGTATCACTTTCATTCAGCTGAGGTGGTCTGTTTCCCGTTTGCCCTTACTCCTAAGGTGTAGCTTTTTTTAGGGCCCTCAGTTGAAAGTTTGGGAGTGTGTTGGGGATGGGTCTATTAAGGCTCCTCTTCCCCGGCAGGCCCTGAAATCCACATTTTGTTCTCACAAAATCTCTGCTTGGCTTTTTCCCCTTTCGCAGCTTCTTTCTGTTTGGTTTCTTGATCCCCAGTCAGGCCTGTGCAGTTTAGGAATTAGCAGATGCGGGGGCCGGTGGGGTGGGTGGGGGTGTGGGCAGGTTGCCAGCAGAACGTTGAGTTCCCTTTAAAGTCTGCTTTGATACCATTAACGTCCAGTGTTTGTTCTGAATGAAATGGCTGCAGAGTCTAGTTTGTGCCTTTCTCTGTGGCCCAGTGTGCCTTGCTTGTGAATAAGGAAATGCTCTGAGCACAGAGGCTGCTAGGATACCAGCTGACTTCGGAGCATTTGTCAGTACTCTCCAGTCCTGGCTATTTGGATCCTTCTGGAATACCTTCAAACCTTCAATCCTTCTTTGGATCCTTCTGGAATGCTCCCTTTGCTTATTTCTTTTTGGTATTTTATCCAGCTTGCATAGTTGTTCTCAGGGTAGGTCAGCCTGGTACCCTCTGCTGGGTCATAGGTAGCAGCATCCATCTTGGAGCCCTGGCGCTTGAAACCCCACCGTCTGACAAGCCCAGCTTTCCCAGCCTTGCCTCTTCACAGCCACCTGTTTTGCCCACCCTATGCTTAGCCTAGACTTCCGCACAACCTTTTCTTGCTACTCTCTCAGTCCTCCATTCTCACCAAAATTTGAATTGTTCTTCAGACCAGCACAATCTCTACTTCTGGTTCCTGGCATTGTGACCCATGAACTTCTTTTCTGTGAATTCATAGCAATAACTGACCGGCCACGGTAGCATTTCTTGATGTATTACATCATATGCCCTGCATTGAGCTTTTATCCAGTGCAGTGAGGGCAGGGACGTTGTGGTGTACCCCTTTGTACCTAGATTGATTTGCTGCGTATCTTGCAGGTGAAAGCATCTACTGCCAATGTAGAACCCAACCTAGCAGTGGAAATGAGTGAGCAAGAAGTGTTGGAAGAGAAACTGGAAAATGTGAAAGCCGTTCTGCAGGCATATCGTTTTACAGGTTTAATTTGTTGGTTTTTTTTAACCTAATTTATCTGGGTCTCTCTCTAGTGAGTTAGTTTGCTAGATGTCTTATCAGTCCTGACCTTATTTCATGATAATTTATGGTATTTTATACTTCCTGCCCTCATCACACACACACACACAGAGCTGACGTGCTATTTGTAGGCCTGTCTTCACCTGCACGATTGGCTGGCCCCTTTGTACCGCAGCTGAGCTGGTGGCTGGTTTATTCCATTCATTTTATGAGTTTGTCATGTGCCAGACCCCGTACTAGAATTCCCTTTACTGCTGGCTTGTTTTATGCTACTAGTGAAATAGCTTGAACTTTCAAAGTCTGTTCCATAAATAGGGATTTATTCTCCCATCTATGCCACAGGATATTTGTGGAAAGAACTGGGGACTATGACAAATTATTTCACACTCAGAAAAAAAGAATAGCTATAATTTAAATTTTTGGCCTGGCACAGTGACTCACACCTGTAATCCCTTCACTTTGGGAGGCTGAGGCAGGAGGATTGCTTGAGTCCAGGAGTTAGAGACCAGCCTAGGCAACATAGCAAGACCTCATCTCTACTAAAAATTTAAAAATGAGCCAGGTGACGTGGTATGTGCTTGTGGTCCCAGCTCTTTGAAAGGCTGAGATGGGAGAGTCGCGTAAGCCCAGGAGGTTGAGGTTGCAGTGAGCTGAGATCGGAGATCGTGCCACTGCACTACAGCCTGGGTGACAGAGTGAGATTCTCTCTCAAAAAAGAAAAGAAAAATTTCTTAGTAATTTGCCATTTAGGATGTTTTTTCATTTTTACCATTCTTCCATGGTTTTAACAACTCAGTCTCAAAGTGAGCCAGAGTCAAGGGGAAGAATGAGCCAATGATACTCATTCAACAAACATTTGTGCACAAAGTATACATATTCTAGGCACTGTGGAAGCTACTGGAGGCGCAGATGAGGAAGACGCCACCTTGGCCTAACATCTGCTGAGGTGTCTTCTTCTTTGCCTCAGGCCTCAGTGGTAAACTGACCAGCCGAGGAGTCTGTGTCTGCATCAATACTGCTTTTGAGGGGAACCTGTTGGATTCCTATTTTGTGGACCTTGTCATACAGAAGCCACTCCAGATACATCACCATTCAGTCCCAGTCTTCATTCCTCTAGAAGAGATAGCTGCAAAATACTTACAGACCAACATCCAGCACTTCCTGTTCAGTCTCTGCGAGTACCTGAATGCTTACTCTGGGAGGAAGTACCAGGCAGACCGGCTTCAGGTATCTCTTTGGGATGTTATATGTCTTGTTCGTGGGCCCAAGATAAATGTAAAAGGGGAAAGCGGGGATGTTTTTTGTATTTTCAGTGTTTTGTAACTGAGTGAGAAGTTTGACCATTACCTTTCTGATGTTTCTTACTTACGTAGAAGCACTATTCCACCCTCTTTTCTTTTGAATCTCTGGATGATGTTGAGCTTGGGTACTGGTTAAAGGATTATGTACCTCTGAATGGTGGTCTTCAAGCTTCTATCTTAAGATTGTAGAGTCCAGTTATTATACTTTTGATCCAACAAGGATTTATGGGGTGCCTACTATGTACCATACCAAGTGCCTTGCTGAATCTTGGGTATAGATCTTATTAGAAAGAGGACAATGGTTTCTGCAGTGCCATGAAAGAATGCTGTCCATCTTCCCTCAACTCTAGCCTACCTTTTTGGGTTGCAGTTGAGCTAAGGTTGGATGAAAAAAGTAGATAGGAAGTGAATGCTAATAGGTTCTAAGTGACTCCTACAAGCTTAGTGTTTCCCCCTCTACGTATCTGGAATAACTCAAGCTCTCATTGTAGGTTTAACTGAAATTGAAATGTGGATGCAGTCATGAAGCACCTCAGCCAGTGAAATTTTTGCAGAAACAGTCTCTTGCAGAGCTGTACGCCTATAGGCCTTCCCAGGCTGCCACTGAGTCTTAGTTATCTTACACATCTTTTTCATTAGCCCTTTTTTCAGACCCTTTTCTGTGCTTCGTTTATTTCTCTAAAATGTAATTGATGACCCCTTTTTGGTTGACGTAATTCAAGTATCAGTAAGCACCACCTTTGGAACTGCAGTCATCCTCTACTTCATTTTGTTCCTCACCCCTAGAGTGACTTTGCAGCCCTCCTGACTGGGCCCTTGCAGAGAAACCCATTGTGTAACTTGCTGTCATTTACTTACAAACTGGACCCAGGCGGTCAGTCCTTCCCGTTCTTTGCTAGATTGCTGTATAAGGACCTCACAGCAACTCTTCCCACCGACGTCACTGTGACATGTCAAGGTAAGAAGGCTGCCTCAGTGCAGAAATTCTCATATCCCAGTTTATTTGAGTGAAACGGGTAGAATCCATGAAGTAGACCTCTTGAGATACTTTCTTCTGTTCGTATACTGTAAATTTACTCAGACTGGTAAGATAGAACATTATTTGTTTCTAGCAATCTTTTCCTTCCTCTTTGTAAATGGTAAACATGATCATCCCCATTTTCCCTCCTCCTCTGCCCACTCAACACTGTCAGTGTTCTTACAGCTTATGATTTGTTTTCACTGGGGGCCCTGCTTCAGGAAAGATAGCTAATGATAAGGCTGAGTCATGGGTCAGTTATGGTGAATGGAGCCAAAGACTCATTTCACTATGAAGTCAAATGGACATGACAGGTCAGCACACACACACACTCCTCCCTATGGAGCAGTCTCTAAATGGAAATTCTTCCAGACTGGCTGAGAGAGACACTTTTTGGTGAACCTGTTCAGTTAAATGACATGGGCAATAACGAAAAATTGGTAAAATGTTTTGAGAAGGAGTCCTGCCCTGTCGCCCAGGCTGGAGTGCAGTGGCCCGATCTCAGCTCACTGGAACCTCCGCCTCCCGGGTTCAAGTGATTCTCCTGCCTCAGCCTCCAGAGTAGCTGGGACTACAGGCACATGCCACCACGCCCAGCTAATTTTTTGTATTTTTTAGTAGAGACGGGGTTTCACCTTGCTGCCCAGGCTGGTCTCAAACTCCTGAGCTCAAGCAATCTGCCCGCCTCAGCCTCCCAAAGTGCTAGGATTACACTTAGCACTTTGTGTAATCCTACACAAAGTGCCACCACGCCTGGCTGGGTAAAATGTTTTTAGGAGGCAGAAATTTTGAAGCTGCCCCAGATTTCACACCATTAGTCTTTGACTTCTCTGGGCAGTCTGATTGAAGTCTCCAGTCTCAAGAGTGTCCAATGAGGGACAGCCTCTCTTAGTCCAGACAAAAAAAAAAAAAAAAAAGTTGTATGGGTCCAGAATATCAGTGATCCAGGCTCTGATTCCCCCAGTTGCACTGGATGAGATTGATGGAATCTTTCTTTTTAGGAGTGGAAGCATTATCCACTTCATGGGAGGAGCAGCGAGCATCCCATGAAACTCTGTTCTGTACAAAGCCCCTGCATCAAGTGTTTGCTTCATTTGCAAGAAAAGGAGAAACGTTGGATATGAGTCTGGTCTCCTAATAGACTGTTTTCACGGCACTTGGGAGCACATCACAAGTAAGTAACCATAACTGAAGACAGTCCCAGGCAGGTGGGGCCCACCCTCCTGATGAAAACAGATGCCTACACCTTTTCATCAGGATGGAAGAGCAGGTTCGAGTATAGACACTGGCGTTTTGGAACAATCCCCATGATTGCCTGGTCATTTAAAATGCTCATGTTTTTTCAAGGTATTATCATACGTTTTAGCTGAAAATCAGAAACATTTGTGGGGCAATAAAAGCCATTTTTTGCAAAAGGTGTATCATTCAAGAAGTACTTAGGAAGAAAATATCTATGGAAAAATATCAAGTTAGTGAGGGCATTAAGTTCTGGGAAGGACGAGGCAGTTGTCACAATAACTGCTACTAATTTAATGCCAGAAATAGAGATGCCAAAAATCCTAAAATTCTCAGAAAGGGCCCTCACAGAAATGTAGCACTCCACTCAAACTGCAGTAGCTTGATGCTGAGAAACACTGATCTAAATAAGTGGGAAAATAACCCACATTCACTAATGAAGATAGTAAAGACCCAATATCATTTTTTTTTTTAAAGGAAAGTACTTCTGGCTTTTATGGAAGCTTTAAGTAATTCTTCCTCATTTTCCTGTTTGAAACTTTTGAAAAGGAAGTTTTTCAGTGTTTGGTCAGGAGCAGCATGTTCTAGGCCACTGCTTTATGAAGAATATGTGAGAAAGCAGTAGAGATAAAATAATCAGGGTTCAGTGTGTCTTAAGATTTTGTTTCCTAAAACAGATTGGTGAGCTCTGAATGTACTAAGTCCTCTCGGCAAAAGCATGGTTAGAAATTTGCCCATAAACTCAGTGTTGTCGCGAAGGAAAACAGGTGCCCCCCAGGTCTTCCCTCTCCTGCAGGCTCTCTGGTTAGTGTCCCAATTTACCTGTAACCATGGGCCTCTCATCTGCTGGCACCTCTAGTTCCTTGGCATGTGGGTCACAGATGTGAAAATCTGTGTCTGGCTGACCTGGTTATCCTGTTTGCATCCCTAGCTCTCCCTTCCCGGGCATAGATGGGAGTCATGACTGCCCAGGGCTACGTTCAGACTTCACTCTGCAGCGGCCACTTCCTAGACCTCGTGGTCATGAAGTGACCTCCATGTGGGAGAGCTCCAGCGAACTCTGGGAGCAGTGCAGGGGAGTAAAGCTGGCTTGGACTAACCTTTAGAAACAAGCAGTTAGTTTAAGAATAAAAGAGACAGGGCTGGGCAGCAGGAGTGCTGGGGTACAGTGAGCTATGGTGAGACCTTCAAGCTTTTGCCCTCCAGGCCTGTGGTGGGGCCCAGTGGCATGAGTCAGCAAGGTCTCAGCACTCCTCAGATAAGTGGTATTAACAGAATTTCCACAGCCACTTTCAAGTTGAATAAAGCTTTTAATAAAACAGTCTTATTCTTTGTCAATACCTGTAAATTCTCTCTTAAAGCAGTAGCAAAGGCGACTGTAGCAAGAGCTCAAAGGCAAGGCAATATCGGAAAGTGTGTTGAACAGAAGATTAAAAATATAAATGTAGAAGATCTGTTTATATATTTTTCTTTCAGAAATAAATCCCCCCCTCCCCTGCCAGGTGAAAGGAAATATTGCACTTTCTGCTCTCAGGACTAAGGGGACGGGTTCCAGAAGAACCTTTCAAGATTACCAGGAACATCAGGACGAGGGCCGTCTCAGTGAACTCGGACCACGTGGAGACAACCGGGTCTCCAGCCTGAGCGCCCTTCAGAATGGGAGCAAAACGTTTCCAGCCGTGTCCCGCCCCCCAAGCCTGTCTGAAGCAGAGCGTCTCCGCCTGTGCTCCGTCCGCAGTCCTGGTCAGCCTCGCAGCAAAGGCAGCGTCGTCCCAGCTTTGCCACGCTCCTGCTCACAGCGGCCAGGGCCCCTCAGGGTCGTGGAGGGCAGGGATTGGAACTAAGCTCTGGAAGGACTGTTCAGCCCCACACCTAAGACCCCTACGCTGGGGACGCTACAGGCACACCGAGGAAGGGCAGGGCCACCCTCAGAGCTCACACGTCCACGAGCGCACAAGGCTGAGGAGACTAAACCTAGCGTCGGAGAGTGCACTTCAATCCGGGAAGGTCGGGACTTGGTCATGGGTCCTCTCCCAAGGCCTTTCTTCAGTTCCAAAAGACAAATTCTCCCTCCCGGTCTGGACTGTTGCAGGCTAGAGGCATTCAGGAGCTGTCCTCCACCTGGTGGGGCAGCGTGACGGGGGGGCCGCTGGGGAAGGTGGCGGGCTTCTCCCGCCCCTTCAAGAAGAAGGTCAGCAGCTCCCCCTTCCCCTTCACAAAGATGGGGCCTCGCCTCACAAAGCGGAAGCCGTACTCCCGGAGGATGACCTGGGTTTCTTCTACCACCTGGGGAGGAGGGAGAGCAAGAACGTGGTGTCACAGGAGGAGCCAAGCACTGATCCACACGGTGCCCACATGTGATCCACGGGTCCCACGCGGTGCCCGGCCCTTGGCACCCTCCCAGGGCCAAGCCCTGACTTCCACCTGTGGTGAGCAGCAAGTAGGCAGCAGAGCCCTGGAGTGAGTGGCTGGAGGCCTCCACTCGCCCAGAGAGACCTCTCTCCTAGGACGGCATGGGTCACCTGGTGGCAGCACTGTTGCCTGGAAACTCACTCCCTGTTCTTCTGTCCCCCTTTGCCCTTTTTTGGGGAGCTTTTCTGCCAGACCCCATTGACACTGACACAGGACGGCAGAAGATTCATACCAAAGGCAGGCCAGACATCCAGAACTCCAACCCAGATTTTGCGGACAGGTGGAATCGTTTGCCCGTGCTGAGGTTAGCTACGGCAGAAACTCCTTCCCAGTCGCCCCTTGCCTCTGCCTGCGGACTTACTGTTCAGGGCCCGGCATGGGAGGCAGGGGCGCCTGGGGAAGCACTGTTCTGATTTTGTTCCCATGCCCTGAGTCTGAGCACGCACCAGCTCTGCTGCTGGACATACCTGAATGTTACCCATGACCCCCGTGGATTCCATCCTGCTGGCCACATTGACTGTATTGCCCCAGATGTCGTAGTGTGGTTTCCGGGCTCCGATGACCCCAGCCAGAACCCCGCCTTTGTTCATGCCTGGGGTGGAGACATAAAGGTCAGCACAGCCACAGGCCAAACCCTATCCTGAGCCCCAGAACCCGTCAACTCCTTTTATAGAATTTGTCATCAGACCTGTACCACAAAGCTAGTTATGTAACACACTGTCCTTGTTAACTTGGCTGTGTGCTACTAGAGGGTAGAAATCACACCTCCTGTTTATCCACGTGCTTGGCAAGTGTCAGCTGCCACCCCACCCACCATACGCAGATTTACTCCGCATGGTAGTGGCCAGCTTCTAACACACCTGGTATTTCACGTCTCCTGTGACCTTGTCCAGGAATTAGATGCCCCCCTCAGTGGGAAGTAGCAGGCGATCTTACTCCTTTCAAAGAGCAGGCTGGTCTGGGAAGCCATGCCCTCTGCAGGCACAGAAACCCCTCTGGAAATGGATCACAAACTCACTTCTCAGTGAGGCAGGCCAGGCTACCATTGTAAACAGTAGGGTTTTTGGCTTCCTCATCTAGAGGAGTCTGGACTAAAGGTCCTTCAGGTTCCCTAGCCCTGTGAGTGTGTGAACCTCCCTACCCGAATGCCTCAGGCATCCTCGGCCTCCTGTGTCTCCTGCTGGTGGGCTGGGTGCCTGCTTGGGAAGGGAGCCTGCCGCGGGGCTGGCCGGCCATGAGTGCTTACCTATTCGCAGCATGAAGTTGTTGAAGGACTGGTTGTTGATGTTGGTGAGCGTATCCTTCATGGCCAGCGCGAAGTCGGCCAGGTCAGCCAAGTGCTGCCAGCGCTCTCGATCGGACTTGTCCTCCTGTGCCAGGGGACAGTGGAGAAAGTGTTGGGACAGTCACCGCAATAGCCTGCTCTGCTGCCTTCCTTGGCAGTGTTCTGGGGTGGGTTCCCTTTACCTAGATGTTCACAGCCTCTTTCCCTTCCTTCCACAAAGAAGTTGGCAGCCTCGCCAGCTACAACTTGCCGCTGTGACAAAGCTCACGTGTGTCCCTCTAGCAGGTCTAGGCAAAGACTGGGCAACGAGGGTACAGAAGACCCATGAGTCTGACTTCGAGGCAGGCCTCTTCGCCTTGGCTGGCCCTGGCCCTTAGGTTTTGTCAAGTTGTCTTTATTTGGATACTTCAACTAGGTGATAAGCACTGGAGGGGGATGGCCCACTTTGGACATGGGTTTTGTTTGTTTGGTTTTTTTTGTTTGTTTTTTGAGACAGAGTCTCACTGTTGCCCAGGCTGTAGTGCAATGGCACAATCTTGGCTCATTGCAACCTCTGCCTCCTGGGTTCAAGCGATTCTCCTGTCTCAGCCTCCTGAGTAGCTGGGACTACAGGGACATGCCACCACACCCAGCTAATTTTTTTTCGTATTTTTAGTAGAGATGGGGTTTCACCGTGTTACCCAGTATGGTCTCAATCTCCTGACCTTATGATCCACCCACCTTAGCCTCCCCAAAGTGCTGAGATTACAGGTGTGAGCCATCATGCTGGGCCTTAGATGTTTCTTCAGCCTCATCCATACAATAGAGAGGGCTATGGGATGGTCACAGAGGTAAAAAAAACAGGATGATGCTGTTTTAAGACCAGAGCTTGGGACCAGGGCCCCTTCACCACGTTTTCTATCCTGGTAGCTGAATACAGGTCTAAATTAGCTTAACAAAAGTTCTGATGGCCACTCTGGAAGTTTCCATTGTTACATGATTGCATAGATAGTTCCTGTCCCCAGTTCCTGTGAAAGCACAGAGCCTTAGGGGGCCTGGCCACAGAACACAACCATCTTAGGCCTGAACTGTGAACAGCAGGGGGTTTTGTGTCTGTTCTGTTTTTCTGCTTGTCAAACCTTCTCAATAAACCCTGTTTCTTATTGATTTACATGGTGCTCCTGGTGTGTGTCTGCGACTCCTTTGCACCACAGTGCTTGTTTCCCGCATGTTGGGTCTGGGCTGCCAATCTCTGGCCTCATCTCCTCTCTGGCCACTGAGGTTAGCTACCTTGTTGGAGCTGGCATAGCCATTGGTGTTGACGTCGGGGGTGACTCCTGAGGCTGCCATATACGTGCTGCCAATGGTTTTGATCTTGGTGATCACCCGGAACTTGGGATTGTCCAGGAGCTGAGGCCAGGATTCAGGAAAGAATTGTCAGCAGAGTCAAGGGAGATGAATAAGCCAACCCAGTGACACACGTGCCTATTTACAAGGACCCCGCAAAACCCAAGAGATGCCTTCCTTTCAAAGTTTTTACTTATTCTACCGCTTATATGCCACATGATCCTGGGAAATCTTGCTGACTTTCTGGGCCTCAGTTTCCACAACCTCAACATTGACATAAAATTGTCAGTCTCCTAGGGCGGCTGAGCATGTGTGTAAAAGCATTCTCCCTGGTACACAGGTTACCCAATCAATGCTGACTGGCTCTGAATTTGAGGAGAGGAACAGAGGGGTGTCAGTATGTTTCTTGGCCAGCCTTCATCCTTACCCTGTGACCCTGTGGGTAATGTCCCAGGCTCCCACCTCACTTCCCCCTTCCCAGCCCAGCAGTTCCGGTGGCTGTGGAAGTCTGTATACTGCAGAAGGGGCTTATCTGGAAAATGTAGCCACTCTAGAGTGACTCCAGATTCCCCAGCTTGTGCAGCCTATGTGATGTGGCATGGGCCAGCTTCATGGCCAGAGTGCGGGGTGGGATGGGCACTCACAGAGTCAAAATCTGATATGATCTCATTGAGGAAACGCAGACACTCGATGCCACCATTGTTGATGCTCTCCTCTGTGTAGAAGTCGGCAAAGTTGGGCAGGGAGGCAAACATGACTCCAATCTCATCATACGTCTGGCTGTACAGCTCCTACAAAGAGGCAGGACCAAAGGCTCAAAGCACGTCTGACTGACAGGATGATGTGCTGGAGAAATGCACCTATCTTCCACACACGACATGTGCACTCAGGTTTTTGGACTCACACATCTCTCAGATTATCCCAGCGTTTTTTTTTTTTTTTTTAAGGGACTGGGTCTTGCTATGTTTCCTAGGCTGGAGTGCAGTGGCAATAAATAAGCACAGTTAGATATGACTGAAGCGCACTGTGGCCTCGAACACAAGGCGTCTAGAACCATAGGCACGGCTGTAGATTATCTCAACTTTGAATAATTTAAAAATAGCTCATCAGTATTTTTTTTTTTTTTGAGATGGAGGCTCGCTCTGTCACCTAGGCTGGAGTTAGAGTGGGGCAATCTCAGCTCACTGCAACCTCCACCTCCTGGGTTCAGGTGATTCTCCTGCCTCAGTTTCCTGAATAGCTGGGACAACAGGTGTGTACCACCAAGTCCAGTTTATTTTTGTATTTTTTTGTCAAGACAGGGTTTCACTATATGTTGCCCAGGCTGGTCTCAAATTCTTGACCTCAGGTGATCCTCCCGCCTTGGCCTCCCAAAGTGCTGGGATTACAGGCATGAGCCACCATGCCTGGCTACTACTTTGAATAAGTTTTAAAAACAGCTTCTCTAGTTCCTCTAACGGCCCCAGCTGTGAGAAGAGGGTACAGTGAAGCTGGGAACCATTCTGTTGTGAAAAGCTCACAGTCAACAGAAAGGTGGGCTTTAGCCAAGGCCTTGTCTTCTGACACATGGCCTCAGAGCTGTGTGGCCCACATCACGATGCCTACAGCAGTGCCCTTTACAAGCCGCAGAAACTCCTCTTTTGCTGATACTGTGTGTGCTGTTTAGATTCAGCCCTACCTGGGCCCCAATCCCTTGTCCTGAGAAGGCCTGGGCCCGGGGGGGGCTCCCTGAAAGAACAGATGGAGACAAATGGCCTCATAGCTCCAGGCTGAGGCCACACTCCTCACCTCATCTCTCTTCTTGGACCCCAGGAAATGGCGTGCCACGTGCTCAGGCAGCATGTTGGTGACCAAGGCCTCATTCCAGCGTCGCATTTCATAGACACGTTCCTTCTGGTCGTGGACCTCAATCTTCCACAAGAAAAGTGTCCGTGCCAGTTTTTCTACCTACAGGCACAGATAAGGCGAGGCATGTGCTGACCATTGGATAGAAGGATGAAAAACAGGAACGGCTGGGCGTGGTGGCTCACACCTGTAATCCCAGCACTTTGGGAGGCCGAGGCAGGTGGATCATAAGGTCAGCAGTTCGAGACCAGCCTGGCCAATATGGTGAAACCCCATCCCTACTAAAAACACAAAAATTAGCTGGGCATGGTGGCGGGCACCTGTAATCCCAGCTATTCAGGAGGCTGAGGCAGGAGAATCACTTGAATCCAGGAGGCAGAGATTGTAGTGAGCCAGGATCGTGCACTACTGCACTCCAGCCTGGGTGACAGAGTGAGACAACGTCTAAAAAATAAAAACAGGACTGTGAATGTGAATGGAGGAGCCCCCCTTGCAAAGGCTGGAGGGAAACCGGCTAAATGGCAAGGGAAGTAAGACCCTGAGAGGATTCCCTCATCAAAAAGTCCACCCAATAGTAGTGCAGATCCCAGCCCCCATAGTTACAGCGGAGATTCAGGAGGCCTTCCATGTGTGGGGCTTGCTGGGACCCAATTTCAGCTGCAGGTCTGTCTCGTGGAGGTGGCAGTAGTGGGGATCTCCCACCTCAGGGAGTACCCCTTTCTAGCAGGCTCCATTTGGCAGAGAAGAGGCTTGGGAAGGCTGTACTTTCCCTGGAAAGCCACTGGGGGGCACTTGAGCTAACACTGAACCCTGCATACGGAGGATCTTTCTCCCTCTCCTCCTCCCTTCTCTTTTCCCTTTTTTTTCAATGGGGGGGTTACGGAGGGTCTCACCTTGTCGCCGAGGCTGGAGTGCAGTGGTGCCATCTCGGGTCACTGCAGCCTCAACCTCCCAAGTTCAAGCAATCCTCCTGCCTCGACCCCGCAAGTAGCTGGGTTTACAGGCTTGTGCCACCATGCCTAATTTTGTATTTTTTAGTAGAGACGGTTTCACTATGTTGCCCAGGCTGCTCTCAGACTCCTAGACTTGAGTGATCCTCCCACCTCAGCCTCCTCAAATGCTGGGATAACAGGCATGAACCACCACGCTCGGCCTTCTCTTTTCCTTTTAACCCAACAAAGTTCATCAGCTCCCTTCCCTTTCTCTTGGTCAGTTGTGTTAATGTCCCCCGGCACCACGGGGAACGTAGGGGCCATGAACCCCCCTGGTC
Source organism: Plecturocebus donacophilus (assembly GCA_004027715.1). Lineage (NCBI taxonomy): Eukaryota > Metazoa > Chordata > Mammalia > Primates > Pitheciidae > Plecturocebus > Plecturocebus donacophilus. The sequence goes on along the minus strand of PVKP010001598.1, from coordinate 128,421 downwards.
TAGGGGATAGAGGTTTGATTCAGGATTTTTGCGCCTTCGCTCCATCCTCCCCCACCCTCGCTCCCGTGCTTCCTTCACCACCCTGGACAGGGTTGAAGAACTGTCTTCCTGTGTGACTGAGGAAGGAGCCTGAATATAGAGAAGGTGGTGGCCTGACCAGGCTCACGTGCGGGACTGGTAAAGGGAAGCTGTGTTCCTTAGGAGCTTGGGCTCTTAGGTCCCAGGGCTGCTGCTCAGGAGGCCCTGTGGGCTGTGGGCTCACAGCAGGGGCTTGCAGGCACTTACGTGGCGGGAGAAGTAGTAAAAGCTCAGCATCATGAGGAACACCATCACCGTCATGGAGTACTTGGAAGGCACCAGGGGCAGCCTGCTGGGCAGAGTGCATGCAACTGAAAGGGCTGCCATCTGCCTCCGGGTGGAAGGACTCCCTCCAACTAGGTGGTGCTACCTCCTGCCACCCCAGCCCCAGAGCTCACCCCAGCTCCTTCGGCCCTTCCACATCAAATTGGGCTCTCCCAAGGCAGTAAAGCTTTCTTAACTCACTGTGCTCCTCTCCAACAGCCAGGCAACCCCTGGCCCCTCCTGACTACACCTGGTATTCACATCAGGGCTGCTCCCCAGGTGTTTAAGCATTGCCCGACTGATCACAGAGGTAGGTACAATCATGCAGGAGTTTGGAGAAGAGACATCAGTGATGGGCCTCCATAACCATGGGACTGGGGCACAATCTCACCACGGCTGTTGACGTCGTTTGTCCATATTTTTACATGGAGCTGTGGTTAGTTTCCATTACTATATGGTATTCAACTGCATGAATATACCAGAGCTATGTATCCATTTCCTGTTGATGTTATTTGGGTTGTTTTCATTTGTTTTGGGGGAAGAGGGGGTGTATCTATTATGAACAATGCTGCTATGGACATTCTCATACATATATCTTAGCTCATGCATATGTGCCTGAATTTCTCTAAGATGTGTGTGTGTGTGTGTGTATGGTGGCCTGACCAGGCTCACGTGTGGGGCTGGTAAAGGGAAGCTGCGTTCCTTAGGAGCTTGGGTTCCTATATATATACATATACATACACATATATACACACACACACATATACACACGTCTGTGTGTGTATGTAAGAGTGGAATTGCTGGGACACAGGTTTATTTTCAACCTTACTAAATAGATCAAAATATTTTCTAACATGGTTGTACTGACTCATACTCTCACCAGGAGTTTAAGAGTTACTGCTGTACTTGACATTGTCAGATTTTAAGTTTTTCCAAACCGATACATGTGTGACGGTACGTGTATGATGGTATTTCATTAGGGTGTGACGGTACATTTGTGATGGTATTTCGTTAGGATGTAACTGGCATTCCTTGACTACTTGAGTGTCATTTATTAGTGGCGATTTAGAGTTCTTCTTTTGTGAAGGGTTATGCAGGTCTTACCCCTCATCTATTAGGTAATCTTTTTATTTATAAACTTCCTTGAATGTCTGTTCAAACTGCTGAATCATAAAGTGTTAAAACCTTGGCCCTGCAGGGACCTTCAAGGACTTCTGGTTCAGAATCTTCCTCAAGACGAAACTGCAACTCCTGCCTGTGACCCACAGGGAATTACTGCCTGCTGTAGGCTCAGAATCCAGGTCTAAAGCCAAAGCATGTTCCTCCCTCCTGATTTTCCTGCTGCCTGTCTGTCTTGCCAGCCAGTTACATGCAGCTGGCATCCACTTGGCAGTGCCTTCCCGCTTCCCCCCTCACTGCACTGCTGCTGCTCTCCAAGCCCGGATGTCCAGGTCCATGTTAGACTCATCCGGCCTCTGCTGCAGCCCTCCTGGAGGAACCCATGCCAGCTCCTCTAACCTGCACATGCCAGGTCATGCCCTTCCTGGGAGGGTGAGATCACGGGCTTGGGCCTGTTGTATTCCTGTCTCTAAAAGAAGGGCTGTGAGCACAGGCCAGGAGGGGAAGCCGTGGGCCTTACCCGTCAGTGCTGTTGAGCCCAGGGGTGAATCCCTGCATCTTCTCCAAGGCCACCACAGGTAAGCTGTTGGGCAGATAACAGCACAATCAGGAACAAGAGCCTGATGCCCAGCCAGATACTGTAGCATCCCAAGTCGTCCACTCGGGGAGAACAGAAAGAATCTGTTCCCAGGTCCTAGCCAACCAGTGATGCATCTGCGAGCTGCCAGGTACACTGGTTCCTGAACAAGCCTTTGGGGACCTCTAGTGGCAGAAAGCCACCTCAGCACAGGCTCATGAGCCTGAACTGAGAGAACTCTGGGGGTGGTAGGAAGGAGACAATACAGATCCCCAGTCAGGCTTCATCTTACGCGTACTCCTGAAAACGCTTGTGGTCGTATTCATCAAAGATGGGGCGCCAGGCATAGAGGTTGATGGCGGCCACAGCGCCCGCGACGAGCAGCATGAGTGTGAGCTTCACCATGTGGCTGACCTGCACCAGCATGATGGTGGCAATGAGGGACAGCACGGCCACATAGTTGTAATACTTGGGGTTCTCCAGGCAGCGCCCCTCCGTCTCCATCCCTGCCGTCGTGTTGCCAGGTCCCACGTAGTACTGGAGACAGCTGAGCTGGAGGCCAGGACAGGGGGAGGGGACACACGTTCAAGAGGACAGCAGGCGCTGGTCACAGGGTTGTGTGCGGCCGTGTGTGCTCAGCTGCCACCTCCCACAGCTTCCCCAGAAACACTGGGAAAGATGGGGGCATTGACTAGGAAATAATCATATGAAAGTTAGTAACTGCAGCTAAGAGCCTTGCCGTCGCCTCATTTGACATTCACAAAAACTCTTGAGTATTTTTAGTACTGTCCCTATTGTACAGAAAGAGGGGCCAGATTTGCCCAAACACAATTAGCAAGTGGAAAAGCCAGAAGTAGGAGCCAAGTCTTTAGGCTTCAAATCCAACATACTCTTCCCCACATCACACTGTTGCTTTAGGAGAGGCCGCGGGGCTATGAGCCCCACTCACAGCCTTCCGTGATGACAGCCAGTTTCTGCCCAAACCCTTCCATTTGGGGGACGATCACTGCCTCTGGAGTCCATCACTGGTTCTGCTACTGGGCAGATGTGGCCCGGAGAAAGCCCCTCCAGAACCGGAATCAACCCCACCTTTTTGTAACTTTCACCTGGGGGGGCTTGCCTTGCTTGCGTGATTCCCAGCATGTCATTCTAGCCTGAGCATCTGTCGTACCTCCCTAGCTTTTTACCCCTTTATGGCTGACGGCATCTCCTGGTGTCCTGTGCAGTGTCCAGGACCCTGTGCCATGGTGGTCCCCACACCTGGGCACCAGATTCCAGGTGTATTGTGACATGCAGGGGGTCTGGGGCTTCTCTCCCCTGGGTAGTGGCCCCCCAGCAACCCCTGGCCATGGTAGGTTCTGAAGCCCCTAACTCCTCATTCCCATTGGACTTTTTTTTTTTTTTGAGATGGAGTCTGGCTCTGTTACCCAGGCTGGAGTGCAGTGGTGCATTCTCAGCTCACTGCAACCTCTGTCTCCCAGGTTCAAGTGATTCTCTGGTCTCAGCTGCCCGAGTAGCCTGGATTATAGGCGCATGCCGCTGTGCCTGGCTAATTTTTGTATTTTTAGCAGAGATGGGGTTTCACCATGTTGGCCAGGCTGGTCTCAAACTCCTGACCTCAAGTGATCCACCTGCCTCAGCCTCCAAAGTGCTGGGATTACAGGCGTGAGCCACCATGCCTGGCCCCCAGTGGACTTCTGATTAGCTGCAGCCCTAGAGCTTTTTCACTTATGCCACTGCCAGAATAAGTCTCCTTGCTATTGTTAAAATACAACAATAACATTATATTTGAAGAAAAGGAAGAGGGTGTATATGGAACTGCCACAATTAGAGGAGACCAAGACAAGTGACAAGAGAACACTGGTGACAGCTCAGGCAGGCAGTGCTCAGCACGTGCCCAGTGGCTCTAAACCAACAGATCTGGGCTCCCAACTCCTGTTCCTTCTCCCTAAGAAAGCATTTGGCTGCCCCCTCATGGGACCCCCAATTTCTCCAGGAACTGAGGAGAGCAGAGAACAGGATGATTCTGTCTGCCCTTATTCATCTGGCTGTGAAGCTGCAGTCCCCACTGACTCACCTCTAGGAACACTGGCCGTGTTGGGTGGGTGAAGGTGTAACAGGGAGGAGAGCTCCTTTAGTGGAACCGGTTTACCTCTCTGGCCCTGAGGGCACCAGAAGGAGCCTTGCTGTAAGGAATACTTAGGATATGCAAAAGGCTCACAGGGCCTGCGTCCCTTACAGAGTGAGATGGGGAGAAAGAACATACAGGACCAGGACTTAGACCTGCCTCCATTCTGGAATCTGTCACTTCCTGGCTGTGTGACCTAGAGCAAGTCAATGACTCCCCCTCCCTTTTTCTTTTTTTTTTTTTTTTTTTTCTGAAATGGAGTTTTACTCTTGATGCCCAGGCTGGAGTGCAATGGCATGATCTCGGCTCACCGCAACCTCTGCCTCCTGGTTCAAGCGATTCTCCTGCCTCAGCCTCCTGAGTAGCTGGGATTACAGGCATGTGCCATCACGTCCAGCTAATTTTGTATTTTTAGTAGAGACAGGGTTTCTCCATATTGCCCAGGCTGGTCTTGAACTTCCAACCTCAGGTGATCTGCCCTCCTCGGCCTCCCAAAGTGCTGGGATTACAGGCATGAGTCACCGTGCCCGGCCTCAATGACCCTTTCTGAGTATTAGTTTCTCCATGTGAAAACCGCAGATACTGGTACAACTGCACAGGACTGTTTCACAGATTAAATGAATCAACACATATAAGGCCCCGAGCACAGGCCTGGGCACAGGGAACTGGGCTCTCGGACGCCGGGAGAGGAGGAGCTTCAAGGAAACAAGTCCATCCCCGAGGCTCCCTGGATGGCGGGGAGAAGACTCCCTCCACTCGGCGGGGACAATGTGTTTAGGAACCTATGAGCCACTCCAAACCTACATGACAGTGGAGGGATGGATGGAGAAACTACTCGTGTGACCCAGATAGAAGGCCTGCTCCACTGAGAACAGGGGCACCCTTCAAGGAGGACAGCAGGTACTCACCATGTCCACGACATTTGCCATCACCAGGATGAAGATGGCTAGCATGGCCCAGGTGTTCCTGGCCCAGCGGGTCCGGTCAATCCAAGTCGAGAAGGCCACAAGCTTCTTAGGAAAGGCCTAGAAGGAATGGAATTTCAAGGGCCATGAGTCTTTGCCAGCCCTTTCTCCTGCCGATGTCACTGCCTGCAACTCAGGCTGCCCCCGTATTCTAGGCCCAGGAGCCTCAAAAGTGGCTCTGCCTGGGAGTCGCCTGACAGCTGACTGTCAGAGCTGAGAAGAGGGTGTGGCAGTTGTGGCTCTGCCTGAGACCTCGTTGACGTGCCTGCATGACAGCACAGCTTCCAGGTCTCAGCCCTTTCCACAGCAGACACAGTGACCATTGCAGGAGGCCATGGGCAGCACCAGCCACTGGTCCGTCTCTGTGAGGCGAGGCCGGGGCAGGGAACAGTTTTCAGGGCTGGTCGTCTCTGGCCAGCTACCTGTCTGTCCTGGCTCAGTATTCCCAAGTGCTCCAAGTGACCTGGTGAGCCACGTTAGATTCATGTTCCTAAACACTGCTTTGTCATTCTGATCAAAAACTGCTTGCTACCCCAGTGCCTTACAGGAGAAAGTTTTAATCCCTTTAGTCAAGCTTCTAAGGGCCTTCACAGCCGGGGCCAACCCACCTTCCAGCTGGGCCTCCACTGCTTCTCTACCCAGGTTCCTGTGTACCTGCCTCTGTAGTACTCAAGCATGCTGCAGTGCCACAGCCCCTCCACGGCATGCCACAGCCCGCCATGCCTGCCACGGCCCACCATGGCCCACCATGGCCCAGCCACAGCCCACCATGGCCCACCATGGCCCAGCCACAGCCTGGTGGCTTAGCCAGAGGGAGTGCTCTGCTGATGGTGAATGAATGGATGGGCAAGTGCCTGGACCGTCCTAGCAGAGGACAGTCTGTGAAGACTGGATAGAAAGAGTAACTTCATCACCCAGTTTTACAGGGAGTGCCACTCACTTCCAGAGGCTTCCAAGCTCAGCAGAAAAGTGCCTCTTACCCGGGGAAAGATGGCAGCCAGGGAGCAGATGGTCAGGATGAGGAGCAGAATCTCCCCCACCACAAAGGTCACATAGTTTGTCATTAGCCTGTGACAGAGAGAAGACAATTGGGGAGGGGCCGGAGGGAACAGTGAGATGGGCGAGGGGCTAGGAGAGGAAGGGACAGGCGATGGGGGACGGGGAGGCCTCTGAGCGCCGCACAAGCCTGGACAGCTCCACGTGACACCAGAGAATCACTGCTGCCTGCCACGCGGAACAGGACAAAGGCCCCGAGGAGGGGGCCGCCAGCTGAGCTCTGGCCTGGGAGCAGGCCACTCTCCAGCTGCAGCTGCTGCCTGGGACATTTCCCAGAGAGGAAACAACTCACAGGTGGCCTGGGCATAGCCCAGGATAAACTTGGGCAGGGATCTTAGGAACGCACCCCTGCCATGTGGCTGTGCTGAAAGGACAGAGCCCAGAGCAGCATAGTTCCCTCAATCCCGGGGGCTAAGAGTCTGCCCGCGACAGCCGCCCCCAGCTTCACTGCAGAGACGCTCATAACACATCCACCATATCCCACCAGCTCCTGGGAACCTGCTCTCCACACCCTCTGCCCACATCCAGTCCCATGTAACCAGAAGGTGCCCTGGCCAAGAGCCCCAGAAGCCTCCAGGTAGCTAAATCCACCTCCCATTCTCAGTCCCCTTTCTCCTCTCCTTGAGGCACTTTTCTCGCTCGGTTTCTTGAGTCTCTGCCGGTACTTTTCCGTCTTTGCATCTGGACATGCTGCCTGCTGGGGCCAGGTCCCTGAGCGGCTTCTCCCCGAGTCTCCCCTCTCCCGCGAGCTCAGTAAGTCTCCTGCTGCAGCGCAGCCTGCGTGCTGGCGACGCCAGGTTCACGTCTCTGATCCCACCCGCCCTCCGAGCTCCAGATCACGCACTCTGGCCTCCTCGGCTTGTGCACATTGTGAACCTCACGCATCCCAAACCGAACCCCAGTCTTCGCCATTCCACTCTCATCTTGGCACCTTGTCCCATCTTGGTTAATGGCACCCCCGTCCTGCCAGCTGCTCAGACCAGAAACCTGGGAGACGTCCTCCATCCTCACGCCCCACAACCAGTCTGCTGGCAAATCCTGTCAGCTCTGGCTCCAAAATACAGTAAACATCCATAAGTCAATCAAGAAAACTCAGAATCCAACCACTGATCCTCCTCTATCCTCGGCCTGGCCTGGCCACCACGGTGGCTTGTCTGGGTCACTGCCTGGTCTCCTCTGGTCTCACTGTTCCCGCTGTGCTGAGTGCTGTTGTCAGCAGGAACGAGCCTCTTCGGACATATGTCACAACAGGGGACTCCTCTGCTCCCTCCTTCCAGCGACCTCCGTATTAAGAGTGGCAGCTGGTGTCCTTCAGTGGCGCCTGAGGCCCCCCTGTCTGAGCTGGACTCCTGCTACTCATCCTGTGTCCCCTGTCCCGACTGGGCTGCCTCCTCATCGTGCCTCGAGGGGCCAGGCCACTTCAGCCTCCACACCTGTCAAAAGCAGGTGTCTCCCAGATAGCAGAAGGCTCGCCCCTCACCTGCTTCTGGGCATTACTGAAACATTACCCTGCCAGCAAGGCCTACTCTGATCATCCCACATCAAAATGCAAACAAAACAAACCCAAGCTCCCAGCAGCATACCCACCTCCCTTCCTTGCTTTCCCTGGCTCTGCAGTACTTACCCCTGCATGGATCCATATTTTAATGGTTTAATTGCTTATGCCTATATCTTCCCCTACCAGAACCCAAGTTTCATGACAGCAGGGTTTCTGCATGCCATATGGCGGCCGTAGCCCTGGCCCTTGATCCCCACGCGTGAAGCAGATGACCAGTCAATACTTATGAAATGAGTGAATCTGAGCCTCACCACAGTCCTGAGTGTCAGCTGGGGCAGGGGTTGTTCTCCTCATTTCACAGATGAGGAAACATGCCCAGAGCCTGCAGTGGCCTGCACGTGGTCACATACCCACAATCTAAGATGGTGTGACTGAGCCCAAGGCTCTTGACAAACTGTAATCCCAGCAAGTTTCCAGACCCCTCCTCTGTGACGGGGAATCCCTAATTGGCCAAGGGAAGAACGGGAGAAAGAGAGAGTGGTCATCGCCCTCAGACAGGGCTTCACCAGCTGGGTCAAGGACTCTGGGAGGCCCCACCTAGCCTTGGAGGACCTGCTGCTGTGACCAGAGCCTAAAATGTATCTTCACCAAGATGAGCCAATTAAGGGGCTAGGTCTGCCTCAGTGACTGAGATTGATGCAATGTCCCCATCTTTGTCCCAAGAACCAGTGAGGGCCCATCCAGCCAAGGTCTCCAGCCTTCTGGATGCCTCTGTCCCTCAGCTCTCTCAATCCTGGCCAGATCCCCATTCTGACACTAGGACTCCTCTGAAACCTGGGGCTGGGAAAAAGGAGGAAGCCTGGGACACTGCCTGCGGCCAGCAGGAGCCATCCCAGTGGGGGTGAGGGAGCAGAAACAAGGCCTGCTCCCCAGGGTCAAGCTCCTGCTAAGACACCTGCCCCCGCCACCGCCACCGCCACCGCACCGCTGCAGCCAAGGAAACTCGCGACCCTCCCCCACCCCTCCCTCACCAGGGGTCGATGAGTATCTCCACCAGGGCCATGCAGAGCAGGACGACGCAGGAGCAGCTGAAGGCAGCCCCACTCTGCTTCTCCTTCTCCACCGAGTAACGGGTTTCCATCTCGGGGTCCATGAACCTCATGGACAGGAGAAAGGTGTTTCTCTTCTTTACTCTGCAGTGGGAACAAGTCCCATGAATCCCAAATGCCGCATCTGCTGGGCCTCGCAGGGAGCCGCATTTGGGATGCCTGGTTTCCTGAACCCCTTGTCAGGACCTGAGAGGGGTGGTGGGCCCAGATGCCTCCGGGCGGCTCTTACACTTGGGCGGACTCTCGCTCGAGCAGGGCCTCGTTGAGCAGCTGGTTGAGCTCGTGCTCATCTTCGGAGGCGTCGACCACCCGGTCAGCCAGGTCCTGCAGGCGCAGCCTCCGGCGTGGGTTGGGGAATGAGGGGTTGTCGGCCTGTGAGCCAGGGATGCAGAGTGAGGGAGGCAGATGGGACAGAGTGGCGGGGAGGGGCTGGGAAAGATGGAGGAGGAAAGAACAAAAGAGGGCATCCTCAGGAGGACCAGTCCCTCCAGCTCTAAAATCCCTTCCAGGAAGTCCCCATGCTCTGCGTGGCTCTGTGCTGTGTGAGTCTCCACCCAAAGCTCCTGTCCTTCCTGGCTCCCTGGGCCCCCACCACAGCTCTGCAGGGAGGGCCCGCTGATGATAGCTTTGTGGGGAGCAGCCCCTGGCTCCCTAAGAGACCTGTCATCAGAGATGGCTGCTGGGCCGGGCAGTCCTGGCACTTCCTACTGCATGGATGTGGGGGTCATATACATCAGCACCCCAGGATATGAATGGCCTCCCAACTCTAGGCCTTCAGGGAACTGTTAAAGGAACTCACATCTGGCTCATCTGGAAAGGAAGATCTGAGGGGGAGCGTGATGGGAGAGAAAAGAATGTCCTCATCACTAGAGGGCTGATAAGGGTGGGAAGGAAGCAGGAGCTGGGGCACCCAGTACCATTTTATTCCCAGTTCCAAAGAAAAAGTATCAACTCCAGAAACAGGAATCCTGACTGTGATGGCCCAGCTGTCAGTCTAAATAGTCACTAAAACTGGCACGCTCAATAGCTGAGAGCTGTGTGAACGGGTCTAACAGTGCCTCTGGGAGCCTAAGTCAAGACTCCCGGGGGCTGGGTACAGTCACCATACCTGTCATCCCAGCACTTTGGGAGGCCGAGGTGGGTAGATCGCTTGGTCAGGTATTTGAGACCTGCCTGGCCAACACAGTGAAACCCCACCTTTACTAAAAATACAAAAATTAGCCAGGCGTGGTAGTGTGTGCCTGTCATCCTGGCTACTCAGGAGGCTGAGGCAGGAGAATCACTTGAACCCAGCAGACAGAGGTTGTGGTGAGCTGATATCATACCACTGCACTCCAGCCTGGGTGACAGAACAAGATTCCATCTCAAAAAAAAAAAAAAAAGACTCCCTGGTCTTAAGCACAGGCACAGGTGACAGGTGTGCCACTGGTTGACAGTGTGACCCTAGATAATCTGTTTCCCCCACCCCAGCTTCCTCTGCTGTAAAATCATGTGGACGGTCCGTGGCAGCACCCGGAACCTGTCCTTGAAGCAGGGGAGCAGCATGGCCCTGGCTAAGGGGCCCCAAAAGTCACAGGTTGGTAAAGCTGTGTCTGTGTCCTCCTTGCTAGTGAGTGCCTGAGTCTGTATTTCCACTTGCTATCAAGAAAACTGCAGTAAGGAAAAGTTACTGAATGTTGGGGGGCTTGAGAAAAACCTAATTGCCCCTAAGCCCCATCTACCTTGTTTTATAGCATCTGCTTTAACGGCAGCAGGCCCAGCTCTCCCGTCCCCTCACACAGTGAGCCTGGCAGCCCTGGCAAGGCAGACACCCCATCCCATCTCCACAGCACTGACCTCCATCAGTGAGCATGCTCCTGACGCCCTGCAGTCAGGGACCAATTTTGGATGCTCCCCAAGAGGCACCCTGCACTCCAGGACAGCTTGCTAATTCCTCGCCTTTGTGGGCTGCAGAAATGTCCCATGTTGCATGGAACTTCTGGGGTCTGGACCTAGCCAGAGGGGTAAGTCCAGCTCTGAAATCTCACTTCCAAAATGGTCTCAGATGCTGTAGAATTTTCCACGGCTGTCCTCACTGATCTCAAATCTACAGGATTCTGGGCTGTCAGAGCTACAGGGCCTCAAGAGCTGAGTGCCTGTTTTGACCTTACTCACCCCGACATAACTGGTGAGGAGGCAGCGGGGTTTTGCGGGGCTGGAGGGGTGACCTGCCCATGGTTATAGTGCTAAGCCAGAGCAGGTCCTGGGTGGTGGCCAGGTCCCCCCAGCTCAGGACTCCTGCTACAGGAATGTATTGCTTCCTGGTGCCTGCCTGCCTCTGGCCCTCAGCGACCTCCGCCCTGAGCCCTGCACGCACCTGAGCATCCTGCTCCTCAGGCTTCTCCGATATGGAGCCGCTGCTGTGGGCACTCCCGTTGGGCTCCTTGGTCTCAATGAGGGCAGGAGAGCTGGGCTTTGAGGAAGCTGGTGCTCCATTGGGCAGGGCCTGGAGGAATGGAGAGCTCAGCAATGGCCTAAGCATGGGATGAGAGTGGTGCACAGGGCTGGAAGTGACAGGAATGTGAGAGGCGGTGGGATCAGAGAGCAATCTGAGGCCACAGAACTTGCTTGTGGATTGCACAGTGAGGCGTCAAAGCTTTTAGTCTGAGCAATTATTATTACCTATTATTATTACTTTTTGAGACAGAGTCTTGCTCTGTCACCCGGGCTGGAGTGCAATGGTGTGATCTTGGCTCACTGCAACCTTCGCCTCCTGAGTTCAACCAATTCTCCTGCCTCAGCCTCCTGAGTAGCTGGGACTACAGGCACATGCCACCACACCTGGCTAAATTTTTATATTTTAGTAGAGACAGAGTTTCACTGTGTTGCCCAGGCTGGTTTCAAACTCCTGAGCTCAGGCAATCCACCCGTCCCGGCCTCCCAAAGTGCTGGGATCACAGGCGTGAGCCACGGTGCCCGGCCAGCAATTATTAATAAAAGGGTAGAACTGCCATTACCTGAGATGGAAAGAGCGAGGGAGAGCAGGTTTTGGAGTGGGGAGGAGGGCAGGCACTCTGCACAGGTGGCATTTAAGATGCCTATTCTATGTACAAACGGAGACTTACAATTGGCTGTATGCTGAGTGCAGGGAAGCTGCTGGGGCTGGAGACACAAATTTGGGAGTTGTCAGGGACAGCCTTTAAAATGACACTGGATAAGAATGACGTCGAGGTTGGTATCCACAGGGAGCGTCAGCCACCACTCCTGTAGCCTCACCAGAGTGGGCTTGGCTTAGCCGTAATTAGGCAAAGCCCCAGTCACGGAGCAGTCTCAAATGACGTGACTTCCCTGACAGCCACCAAGCTCCTCAATTCCAAGTCTTGTGAGATGGACTCTCGTAACTGCAGGGAAGGGTTTCGTACCAGAGATTACAAAGAATGAAATGACCTCCAGATTCAGCAGGGATGGTAAAGGGGTCCACTTCTGCCACAGCTGCTCTTGGGTTTCTAATCAGACTGACAGGAGGTGTTTGGGGGCTGCTGAATGCTTCAGACCTGCAGATATTCGGGGGACCCCACACAGCGACCAGACCAGAGGGTGGGCCCAGAAGATGCTCTATTCTAAGCTTGTTCAACCCGCAGCATTTTATGTTTGGCCCAAGACAATTCTTCCAATGTGGCCCAGGGAAGCCAACAGACCAGGCACCCCTGCTCTATTGCTTCTGATTCCTTCCTCATTTCCCACTCAGGAAATCTTCCTGGCCTTGGTCCTCCTCCTCCACGACCCATCCACCCCTACCCCAACCCTCCTCTCTGAGCCTGTCTCCCTGAACATCTGCATCACTCCTGTGGCTTCACTCCCACCATACGGGAGACCCTGATCCCCAGCCCAGCTACTCTCCTGGGCGCCACCGACACGTCTCCAGTGGCTCCCTTCTGGATGTGGTCTCAGGACATGCTACAGTCACCTCCACTGCAACTTGCCATGAATTACACTCACCATCTCCAGAAACCAGCACCAGCCTGCTGCTCACTGCACATAGCCAGCCACCGCTGGGTCCTGCCAGCTACTCTGCAATCTTTCCTTAATCTCTTCCTTTCCAACCCCCTAATCCGAGGGCAGGGTGGGGGACTCACCGAGCCACTGAGGCCATTCTGGGTGGCTGTTTTCTTCACCTCTGGCTTGGAGGCAATGACGAGGTAGGTTTCGATGCCCTTCTCATCTAGGTAATCACAGCGGCTGCCCCCATCGCCCGGCTCCACATCAAACTCTCCTTTCAGGCAGTCCATAGTGCTCTGGGAGATGTGCACACGCCTGGATTGCAGAGAGAGGGGCCCTGAGCGCTGGCCAGAGGTGGCCCTCACACCCCAGGGGGCAGTCCATGGGCTACGGCCGCACCAGCTGCTGCTCCACCCTGTGTTTCTCGGGCACGTGGGGCAGAGGCCAAGTGGAGGTGGTTCTGCCACTGACTAGCTGTGTGGGCCATGTGGCACCTACTCTCCTCTCAGCCCCGGTGCTGCAGCCACATCACACAAGTACAGTCTTTCTTCATGGGCTGTGACCCATGACCCATATCAAATGTGATAAAGGATTTTTTTTTTTCCCGTAAGAGTCTTGCTCTGTCTCCCAGGCCCACGTGTAATCTCGGCTCACTGCAACCTCTGCCCCTGGGTTCTAAGCAATTCTCCTGCCTCAGCCTCCAGAGTAGCTGGGATTACAAGTGTGCACCATCATGCCCACCTAATTTTCTATTTTTAGTAGAGATGGGGTTTCGCAATGTTGGTCAGGCTAGTCTCAAACTCTTGACCTCAGAAGATCCACCCACCTCAGCCTCCAAAAGTGCCAGGATTACAGGTGTGAGCCATGAGATCCAATTATCCCCTACCTTGCATGATTCTCAGTCACCACCCCTGCTGCCAAGGGATAATAAAACCCGTTTCTTTAGAGTCTCCACTGAGGGCAAGAATCCTAAATGCTACTGAAGGCAGCTCCCTGGCCCAGGTGGGAAGGCTGGGCTGATCCTCCCTCAGCCTGGCCCTGGTAAAGGCAGGGCCTCCATGACTCACTGACCCTGTACAGGAGCTCATGTAAGACGTGCAATCGCACTGCGACCTGCAAAGCAATGCCTCTGAGCCTGTTAGCTGGTGACTGCTCACTACTCTCCCTTTGGGGAGACCTGGGCTCTGGCATCAGGAGAGCTAGGGCAGCCCCCTAAGTGGGTAAAGGGGACAGGAGCACAGGCTACTGCACGGTCCAGGCAGGAGACACCACATCAAACATCAGGCCCAAAAAGGCTTCACTCCAGGGCAGGTCAGAATGGCCTCAGCCAGGGCAGCAGCAGGACAGGGGGAACGCTACCCCGGGGTGGTGGGGGGACCGTCTCTGAGGCCCCTGTCCCTCATCAGGGCCGCAGCCCTGTGGGATGGAGGGGATGGTCCCCTCCCCAGTCCTGAGACCTGCCCCCTTGGAAGGGCACTCACCCAGGGATGCCGCCGGCCTCCATCTTGTTGGCAACAGTGACGTCGGTCGACCACACGTCATACTGCCAGCGCTTCTGGCCCAGGACGCCCCCCAGCACGGTGCCCGTGTGTACCCCCACACGCATGTCCACCCCGGTCTTGGTCTTCTCCCGCACATACCTGGCAGGTACACACAGGAAGAAGGGTCAGGGTGTGGCCCTTTCTGCCCCCAAAGGAGAAATTCACTGTGGGCCTCTTCCCCTCCATGAAAGGGGGCCTGGCAAGCTCCCCACAGCTTTCCTCCTGCACTGAAGCTGAGTAACCCATGGTGTTGGGAAGGGGGTAAGGCAAGCCAGGACCAGCCCAGAGTCAGGCACCACAGGCCAGCAGGACGACCCTTCTCCTGATCCCCCCTTCCCAAGGGTCCTCCAGTGTCTCTCTGCTGATCTTTTTTTTTTTTTTTTTTTTAAATTGAGACGGAGTCTCACTCTGTCGCCCAGGCTGGAGTGCAGTGGCGCAATCTCCACCTCCCATGTTCAAGCAATTCTCTTGCCTCAGGCTCCTGAGTAGCTGGGATTACAGGCGCCCGCCACCACGCCCAGCTAACTTTTGTATTTTAGATATGGTCTCACCATGTTGGCCAGGATGGTCTCCATCTCCTGACCTGGTGATCTGCCTGCCTCAGCCTCCCCAAGTGCCAGGATTACAGGTGTGAGCCACCGTGCCTAGCCCGATCACTCTTTTATTCATTCATGCAGTTAATATTTCACTGAGAGTCAAGTATGTGCCAGGCATATTTGAGGTGCTGCAGACACAGAGGTGGACAAAATAGCTGTGAACAGCCCTTCTCTGAATGTGTCTGCCAGGGTTGGGAGAGGTGGTTAGATTTTCTAATCCTGGACTACTGTCCCTGGGGTAAAGGCCACATTGCTTTCTTTCCAGGGCGATCCTAGAGGGGGTTTAACCTGGAAGATGGTAAAAATGCAAAGCTGACCCCTCGGAGAAGGTGGCAAAGAACGTACGACTTCCTGGATTCCATCCCGTGGGGGAGGGGCCGCGGCAGGAGCTTCCTTTTCTGCGTAGGTGCCTGGTGTCACCCTGAGTCCCCCAGAGGCCAGAAGTCAACCAGAGGGATGGCCCATCTGAGAGCTGCAAGCCCACTTGGAGCAGAGCCAAGAGTGGGGACAGTGAGGCAGGAGAGTTTGCCTCTCACAGCCTAGGCTGCAGCAGAGGCTGAGGGAGCTCCAGCCCCATCCCTGAGCCCCTGTGCCAGGGCTCACAGTCACTGCATCATGAAATGGGTGGGCAGTGCCTCCAGAGGTCATGGTAAGAAAACATGGAGGAGTGATGGAGAGCACCTGTGGGGGTCCCAGCAAGTGTCAGGTGTGAGGAATTTCACAACTGCAACTTCCAGCAAAAAGAAAATACGTATGCTAAGGCTGGAAAAGTGACTGGCTGGGGAAGCCTTGCAGGTTCCCTGGGCTGTGAGGAGGGTAAGCCCCGTCCCAGCTTCCAGAGCGGGGACCTGCGCCACCCATCAACCAGCACTGTGTCCCGGAGGGTGCAGTCTCCACCGCCAGCAGACCCCCCACCCAGGGGCCTCAGCCAGTGCAGAAAACCTGCTTCTCCCTGGGCCCAGGGTGGGGGCCCCTTGCTCTGGGAGCCTCCCCACTTACGAGATAGCCTCCACCATAGCGAGCCCCATGAGGATGGAGCAGACGGCGTGGTCCTCCCGGTAGTCAGGCAGGCCGCAGATGCAGTAGTAGCAGTCCCCCAGGATCTTAATCCGCAGCTGGTGGTATTTCTGAAAGGGGAGGGCCCAGCCTGTGCTAGAGCCCACCTCGGCGATGGGGCAGTGGCTGAGAAAGCAGAGGAAGGCCAGTGGGAGAAAACCATGGGGCCGGGGGTGGGGGCCAGGCACAGGCCGTGAGGGCAGGCCCCGCTAGATTGCCAGGCAAGGCCAGGGACTTACGGCTGCCAGCTTGTCGAAGCGGGCAAAGAGCTCGTTAAGCAGCTTCACGAGCTCCTGGGCACTGCAGGCAGAAGACAGCTGGGTGAAGCCCACGATGTCAGCAAAGAGGATGCTGCAGGAGAAGGGACCGTGGGGTGAGGCTCCAGGCGGCCAGGTGCGCCCCTCTCCACCATCAGCCCCTCCCCAATCCACAGGGCAGCTGGGATCAGGGTGGAGAAGGTCCTCACTCATTCCCACGCAGTGAGACCCTGGTCCCTCCAGGTGAAGTCAGGGCTCTGACACTGCACTTGTCCTAGTGGACATCCCCCTGCAGCCTCCTTCCCCGGGTTGCCTGGGGACCAATCCACCCTTCTTCCTCGAATTGCAAGTCAGGGCTTGAGCCCCAGTGCTGGCCCTGAACAGCTGAGTGAGCTCACAGGAGTCCCTTCCCTGCTCTGGGTGGCATCTGTTCTATGACGGGGTGGGACCAGGCTGCCTAGAGCACACTGTAGCTGAAACACCTGCAGGCAGGCTTCTCCTGCCAGACTGATGGGTACCACGGGGAGCCTCGCTCCTAGTCCCTGGAAATCTCTCAAAGCCTACAGTGCCCCATAAGTTCCGCAAAGACATCCTGCATGGCCTGCTCTGCCGTGGGGCCGGCGCACCTGACATTCTCGTGGCGGTACATGTACATGGTGTTGAACTGCTGCTGGTCCTTCTGGCTCTCGTCCTTCTTCATGTCCTTCAGCATCTCGTCGGCCACGTGCTTGGGCAGGATAGAAAGCATGAGGTTCTCCTGTGAGGGGCAGCAGAGAGTCAGAGGCAAAGGCAGGGCCTGTCAGGGGAAAGTTCAGATAATTCTGAAAGAAACACCCTGATCCTGGCGAGAAGCGAGAGCCAGGAACCACACTGCCCTCCAGAGGGACCTCACAGACCTGCCCCGGGAGCAGCAGGGGGCCTGGGACGGGCGGCTTCTGGCCCCAACAAGGCTTAGGGCGGTGACGGCCCCGCTTCTGAACACTGAAGGGAGTCAGAAGCGCAGTGAAGCAACCCACACGTGGCTCTGTGCTCAGCATCCTTGTGCCACAAGAAGCTGAGCACAGAGCCATGCGTGAGTTGAGCCACAGTCCCGCGTGGGCTGCAGCTCCGTGAGCCCTTCCGGCAGGAGCCCTGCTGAGCCGCCTCAGCCACCCGCCACAGCCACAGATCTATCGTTCACGAAACTCCACTTTGACCCAATCAAACGCTGACTGCAGACCAGTCACCACACGAGGCGCCAGTGACACAAACCCAGCCAGAGCGTCCACCTTGGAGAGTGGAGGGCCTCACGGGACACAGGAAAGCACGCCCAGTGCAGCGCGGCCCGCAATTTTTGTGCCCAGAGACAAGAGAGCAGAGGACTGCACCAGAGAGAAGCAGGACCGAGGTCGGCCGGGGAGGAGGCATTGAGGAGGCCTTCCTAAAGGAGCGTTGGCCGAGCCGAAGACATGAAGCCGAGAGCACTCCTGCTGGAGGCAGCCATGTACACAAGGCCCAGATGCATACAAAGCACATCAGGGACCTGCCGGGATTTCGTGGAGGTAAAAACAAAAACATGGCTTGAAAGCTGGGCATGTTAAGATCAGGGTCAGCAAACTGCGGCCTGTGGGTCCAATGTGATTGCTGTTTTTTTTTTCTTTTTTTTTTTTTTAGACAGGGTCTTGCTCTGTTGCCTAGGCTGGAGCGCAGCGGTGCAAACATGGATCACGGCAACCTCAACCCCCTGGGCTCAAGCAATTCTCCCACTTCAGCCTCATGAGTAGCTGGGAGTACAGGCACACATCCCCACACTCAGCTAATTTTTACATTTTGTAGAGACAGGGTCTTGCCCTGTTGCCCAAGCTGGTCTTGAACTCCTGTGCTCAAACCATCCTGTTTTCATCAAGTTTTCCCAGCATCCAGCCATGCTCATTTGTTGATAGACTGTCTCTGGCTCTTAACGCTCCAATGGCAGAGCAGGGTAGATGCAACAGAGACCGTGTGGTCCGCAGAGCCGAAAATATTTACTCTGTGGCTCTCATCAGATCGGTCTATAGCTTGGGCATCTGGAGGGACAGTGCCCGTCTCTGGAACAGGGAACAGAGGAGGAGCGGCAGATGTGAGGGCAAAGGGTCTGGTTCAGAGGACTGCGGGGCCTCTGTGCAGGCTCCTGCAGGCAGCGCTTGGGAGAGGCAGAGGCTAAACCATCCTCCCCGGAAGCCACGGGTTAGATGAGGGCAGGGAAAGAAGCGAGAGGAGAGCAGGGACAGAACATGGTGATGCGGAGGCAAAGCCAGGGGCAGGAGGCCCAGCAGGGAGCTGGTCAAGAGGGGAGCACTGCCCTGTCCCCCACTGAGGGGAGGAGGGTGATGATGGCATCTGATGAAGGATGGTAGGGGCACTTGGGGAACAGCCTCCAGTTGAGGCTTTGCAGGATGGAAAGTGTAAGAGGCCAGGGAGCAGGAGGACAGTGGTTCACGGCAAGGACGTGATTAGAGAAAGCATGTCCAGCGCAGGGCCAAGATACAAATGAAACTGCAGCCGGCACAGGGGGAAGCTGGGGAACTGTAGGCAGAGATGGGGCTGGAGGGCAGGTGGCTGCGGACCCTCAGGGTGGAGTGCTTCCGGGCGGCCAGGCCAGTGCTGCCATGGGGTCGGCTGCTGAAAGGTGAGGAGTGCATGGGCTGGGGCTCAGGACCCCTAGGAGCTCTGTGACTAGAGTGGAGGCCCCTGGATCCAGGATGGCCAGAAAACCAAGAACTAGTGGCTTGGTCCTCAGCACCTAGGGCCTGACTGGACAGCTGCAGGCCCCAGGCCACAGGGGCAGAAGCCAGGGACCTCACCTCCTGCTGAGGCCTGGGTGGGAGAGTGGGCCCCACTGCTCTGGCTCTGCTGTGTTCAGGGTCCCCGAGGCCCGCTCATCCTGCATGTCAGAGGCACGCTCCAGGGCAGGAGGAGGTGGTGAAGGCTCAACTCCTCTCCTCTGGATGAAGCTGCCAAGAGGTCCCCGGAGCCTGATGTTGTACTCAGGCCAGCAGCACCTGGTAAACCAAAGGCCTCCCCTGGGAGAATCAGCTCTGCTATAAGGGGAGGCCCCCTGCTCCCCTAACCCACCACATGGGGGTCCCTGACTTCTGTACTCTGTGGCTTCATGGGGAGAATGTATCACCTTTCTTGCAGGGAATCACACCATTAGGACAAGGTGAGGATGCCTGGCACTGGCCTTTGCCTGAAGTGGTTACAGTGGTTTTGCTCTTTGATATGGTTTGACTGTGTCCCCACCCAAATCTCAACTTGAATTGTATCTCCCAGAATTCTCCCATGTTGTAGGAGGGACCCAGGGGAAGGTAACTGAATCATGGGGGTCAGTCTTTCCTGTGCTATTCTTCTCCTGATAGTAAGTCTCACGAGATCTGATGGGTTTATCAGGGGTTTCCGCTTTTGCTTCTTGCTCATTTTCTCTTGCTGCCACCATGTCAGATGTGCCTTTCACCTCCCACCATGATTCCGAGGCCTCCCCAGCCATGTGGATCTGCAAGTTCAATTAAACCTCTGTTTCTTCGCAGTCTTAGGTATGTCTTTATCAGCAGCGTGAATACGAACTAATACAGTAAATTGGTACCAGTAGTGACACATTGCTAAAAAGATAACTGAAAATGCGGAAGTGACTTTGGAACTGGGTAACAGGCAGAGGTTGAAACAGTTTGGAGGGCTCAGAAGAAGACAGGAAACTGTGGGTAAGTCTGAAACCTCCTAGTGACTTGTTGAATGGCTTTGACAAAAATGGTGATAGTGATATGAACAGTAAGGTCCAGGCTGAGGTGGTCTCTTACTTGCCTTGTTGGGAGCTGGAGCAAAGGTGACTGTTATGTTTTAGCAAAGAGACTGGTGGCATTTTGCCCCTGCCTTAGAGATCTGTGGAACTTTGAACTTGAGAGATGATTTACGGTATCTGGTGAAATAAATTTCTAAGCAGCAAAACATTCGAGACATGACTTGGGTGCTGATAAAGGCATTCAGTTTTAAAAGGGAAACAGCATAAAAATTTGGAAAATTTGTAGCCTGACTATGTGATAGAAAAGAAAATCTCATTTTCTGAGGAGAATTCAAGCTGGCTGCAGAAATTTGCATAAGTCACGGTGAACAGAATGTTAATCACCAAGACATAGTGCAGATGTCTCCAAGGCATGTCAGAGACTTCACAGCAGCCCCTCCCATTACAGGACCTGAGGTTTGGGAGGAAAAAGTGGCTTCGTGGGCTGGGCCCAGGATGCCCATGCTGTGTGCAGCCTAGGGACTTGGTGCCCTGTGTCACAGCCACTCTAGCTGTGGCTGAAAGGGGCCAATGTAGAGCTTGGGCTGTGTGGCTTCAGAGGGTGGAAGCCTCAAACCTTGGCAGCTTGCACATGGTGGTGAGCCTGTGAGTACGCAGAAGTCAAGAACTGGGGTTTGGAAACCTCTGCCTATATTTCAGAAGATGTATGGAAATGCCCGGATGCCCAGGCAAAAGTTTGCTGCAGAGGCGGGGCCCTCATGGAAAACCTCTGCTAGGGCAGTGCAGAAGGGAAATGTGGGGTTGGAGCCCCCCCTCAGAGTCCCTGCTAGGGCACTGCCTAATGGAGCTGTGAGAAGAGGGCCACCATCCTCCAGACCCTAGGATTGTAGATTCACTTACAGCTTGCACTGTGCACCTGGAAAAGTCGCAGACACTCAATGCCGGCCCATGAAAACTTCCAGGAAGGAGGCTGTACCCCGCAAAGCCACAGGGGTGGAGCTGCCCAAGACCATGGGAACCCACCTCTTGCATCAGCGTGACCTGGATGTGAGACCTGGAGTCAAAGGAGATCATTTTGGAGCTTTAAAATTTGACTACCCTCCTGGATTTCAAACTTTTATGGGGCCTGTAACCCCTTTGTTTTGGCCAATTTCTTCCATTTGGAATGGCTATATTTACCCAATACCTGTACCCTCCCATTGTATCTAGGAAGTAACTAGTTTGCTTTTGATTTTACAGGCTCATAGGCAGAAGGGACTTGCCTTGTCTCAGATGAGACTTTAGACTATGGATTTTTGGGTTAATGCTGAAATAAGACTTTGGGGGACTACTGAGAGGGTGTGGTTGGTTTTGAAACATGAGGACATGAGATTTGGATGGGCCAGGGATGGAAGTATATGGTTTGGCTGGTGTCCCCACTCAAAGTCTCAACTTGAATTGTATCTTCCAGAATTTTCATGTATTGTGGGAGGGACTCAGGAAGAGGTAATTGAATTCTGGGGGCCAATTTTCCCGTGCTATTCTCCTGATAGGAAGTCTCACGAGATCTGGTGGGTTTATCAGGGGTTTCCGCTTTTGCTCCTTGCTCATTTTCTCTTGCCACCACCATGTAAGAAGTGCTCACTTCTTGCCATGATTCTGAGGCCTCCCTAGCCGTGTGGAACTGTAAGTCCAGTTAAACCTTTTTCTTCCCAATCTTGAGTATATATTTACCAGAAGGGTGAAAATGGACTAATACACTTTTATTCTTCCATTTCCACAGTGATGTCTTCACTGTTAAGAATCACAAGCATGGCATTACAGCACAGTAATGAGAAGCCAAAGTAACCCCACTGCGTGCCCTGCCCTGGCTCCACCTAAGCCTGGGAAGTAACACTTGGTTCTCCCAGGCCCTGAGCCCAGGAAGAGCAACTTAGGCAACCTTGGTGCTCGGCAATTCTCCTCTCTGCCAGTCAGGTGTGGCAAGAGGATGCCCAATGCAAAGAAACCGGTGGAGGTGTGCTGGGCGGGACCCGAGGACCCCTCTTGGAACCTAACTAACCAGAAATGGTAGAAAAAGCTCTTGGCTTGCAGAAGAGATGAGCCTCCGGGAGGTTTTCAAGAAAAGCCAGTGTTGGGGCCCCACCAGCTCTTGAGGACAGCCTCTTAAGGGAGATAGCAGCTAGAGTCCTGAGGGGCAGGCTGAGTTGAGGAGTCTGGAGGAGGTGGGTGGGAGGCAGTGTCCACTGGGCTGGGTTTCTCTGCTCAGTAATCCCAGGGGTCCCACCTGTACTGGAGTGTGCTGCCCTGGTGTGCTTGAGGCTTGCGGAGCAGGAGGATCCTGCCTCGCTCAGCCCCAGCCCTGCCCGCACTCACTGTGACTATCAGGCAGGTTACTAAACCTCCTAGTGCCTTGGTTTCCTGGGCAGGAAAGCAGGAGGGCCACGTGATTCATTGCCAGAAAGCACTGAGAACAGCGCTGGTCTGCAGGAAGTGCTCAGCATAGTCTAGCTGTTCCTACTGTCACATGCTATAAAGTGTGACTGAGGGTGTGGAGACAGCAGGTGGCTCAGACAGGGCCTAGTGTTCCTCTGGGCTTTGAAGTTGGCCAGAGTGTTTAGGTTGAGTTCCAGTGAGATGTGCCAGGATCGGCACAAACCCTCTGGGTCGCTCAGCCCGACCTTGTGAGCTTGGCTTACTGTAGGTGGGAAAATGAAGGGGACACAAGAAAGGATCCTGCCTTCCATTTGAGTCTCAGCACCCCTGGCCACGTGTATATTCAGGCTGCTGCTTGGGGAAGGAGGGTGCAGATGTGTGAGGCGTGTGGGGAGGCCTGATCAGGTGTGCAGGTAGGAGGGGCGTGGCACATGAGGTTTAGGAATGTCGCAGCACCATGCTGGCCTCCTTCCCACCTGCATGCAATGGTTCCAGCAGCCACAGCCCACACAGGCTTTTCCTGCCCTCCTGGCTCTACCTCAGGGCTCTGTCCCTTCAGAAAAGCTTCCCCAGGCTCCCTTGGAACCTTGGGGACCCCAGAGTGCAACCCGGTCCTGTGGGAGCTCCATGCCCCTGACCACAGTCCTGGTTTCCTCCAGACCCTGCTGGGTCTCCTCCCAGCAAGGCTTAGGTCTCTGAGACTGTCTACCAACACAGAGCAAAGGGACAGCAGAGGCACAAAACCAGGGCAGCCCTGGAGCCCAAAACAGGCGCCTGAGAAGGGCCACATCAGCGAAACGACCATGAGCTTCTCTCTGGGCGTGGGACGGGGGAATTTCCATGTTTTCCATTACGTATTTCCATCACCTTTGCTAAGAGCGCATATGAATTCTGAAAGCAGAAAATCAATGACTGTCAATCTTAAAAATAACAAGGGAGCTATGGCTGTAAATTAAGGCTGCCAATTTCCGGTGTGGTTTATGGAAACCTTAGAGTCAATCTCGAAAACTGAAGCAGGCGGACAGTCCACCTGGAGCCATTCTGTAACAAGACAGGTCTTAAACAAGACGGCAGTGCGTGCGGAAGAAAGGAGACATGGAACCTGACAGTGGGGAGAGGAGGAGGAGGGTCTGGGAGGGGAAGGCCCATGGGAGGGAGGGTTGCCTCCACCAGCTGCCATCCTCCAAGCCTCAGGGCCTCTGGCAACCGCCTCTGAACGTGTCTCCCACGCGCTAGCCGGCTCCTCTCATTCAGTCTGCCTCCGGCATGGTGTCTGGATGTCCTCTAAGCTGTGCGACACCGGTGCCCAGCACCCTCAGTGGAGCACCGGCCCCCCTCACCGTGCCACTGACCTGTCTTTCTAATGCTACCCCCCCTGCTCTCTTCACAGCCCTTCAGGGTAGACGAGCTGGACTATTTCCTTTTCTCAGTACCCGCCTCCCTGTCCCCTGCTTCCGGCATCACTCTCTGTGGAACGTCCCTCCCTCCCCACACCTTCGACACCTACCTCACGTGTCACCTCTGCAGAAAGGCCCTGGCCCTGCCCAGGGGTGCCTCTTCCTCCTTCCTCACTGACACACACTTTGTTGGTGCCTCTCTCTTGGTGCTGACCTTGTTTGCCCTTCGAGTTTCAGGGGTTCTAAACTCATTCCCAGAACTGACCCCCTTCATGACTGTATGGTGCTAGCTTCGGACCTTCTAGAATGCTCACACACACATAGAAGACCCCCCATTACCACTCCAGGGCCTGGCAAAGACTTCAACACCCCTTCATTTGTGTTCCTGGGGAAGGAAGGAAGCTGGGATCCAGGTGACTTGTCAAATGTGTCCCACGGCGGGGGACAGGGGTGCAGGGGAGGCCATCCATAGCAGCCCAGGACTGCTCAGGGCCCCAGGGCTGATAGATGTGGTTTGGTCTCCCCAGCATGGAGGCAGAGCCTGCTCTTCCAAAGACAGCCAGTGCTACATGTTTCCAGAGTCATAAAAATGTTCCAAGCCTTTGACCCATTAAAAGCTCTTCTGAGAATTTATCCCCCAAAATCCAAAAGAAGTAAAAAAGATATACGTAGAAGATGATCTGCACTGCAGCGTGACTTAACACTTGTAGAAAAACTGCAAGTAGCCCAAATGCCCAGCAAACAGCTGATTAAACAGACACAACCTCTGGATGGAAGATTCTACAACCTTAAGAATGACCATAACGAAACAACAGTATAGTTTATCATTGCAACAATAAAGTGACAGAGAGAAGAGCAGGACAAAATTGTATTCCATGAAGGTAATGCTGGGATCCCTGTGTTCATATAAACAAAGGCCAAGGGATAAATGCAAAGAGAAAAGGCTCATTTAACCGGGGGGACCAAATTCAGGGAAAACCTTAAACGTTTTTCAAAGTTGCTCTATGGTGCTGGTGGTTGTTTTGAAAACACTTTTTAAACTGAAAATAAACATGGAACTTCCTGTTGCCTCCAGCTGCGATCCTAGCCCTGACCTCGGCTTCTCTGGAAGGACCACAGTTTTCTTAGAAAGGGAATATCTTCAAGGCCTTTGGGCTTGGCTCCTGACTTCCTCGTCAGCCTGGAGATAACCTGAGAAGGCAGAACCTATGGCCAGTCACGAAGCAAGGAGACCCACAGCCCCACAGCCAAAACTCGGGTGAGGGAAGGCAGTGGCCCTCCTGGGGAGCCAAGTGACAGAATGTCACCTGGGCTGGCTTCACTCTGTAGCTCTCATGAACACAGCACCCACAAGGTGACAGACACTGTCCACCCACAGTCAAAATTGTTCCTCTCCTTTGCTAACACTGCATTGACCCTGTATTATCATATATGTACAATACTGTCTCAATTTTGCAGGTGACAAAACCTAGGGATAGAGAGATGAAGTTGTCTGTTGCATGTCCCAAAGGTTTAGTACCAGGCCCTGAACCCTGAAACCAGGGTTCTGAGACCCCTGAGATGGGTGAGTTTTTATGTTCTTCCCACCCTAGTTTTCTCACCTGCGTTCATGTTGTTCTGTTACAGATGTGACGGTCTCCCCAGTGCCTGGGGACATCGATTGAAACCTTTCCAATAGGTCCCATACACTGTTCTTTAAAATAAACATGGAAATTGATCCCTCTGTCTTAAAGCTTGAAACTTATATTTGTTTTATCTGAGTTCCTTCCTCAGGAAAGGATCTTCAGGCCTCTCAAAAAGAAGTATTGAATAACTGAAACTCACCAACCAGATCACCGCATCCAGACAATGAGACTCAGGACCTCTCATTCCTGTTCTCTTGCACATTGTTCCATTTCTTCCCTGCTTTATAAACCCCAGATTTAGGGTAGGGAGATGGATTCGAGACTGAGTACCCATCTCTCCTAACGTAGCACCCAATTAAAGCCTTTATCCTCGGCAATACTTGCTGTCACAGTGATTGGCTTTCTGTGCAAGCAGCCAGACCCAGACCGAACCCCTGGTGTTTTATAACACAGTGAGGCCCTGAGCGTGCGGCTCTTGCCCTGTCTCTCGACACCCTCCCCAGGGCTCCATGCTGCCCCAGGTTGGGAATCAGGCAGCCCCTCCAGGTGGGTTCTCCTCACAGAAATGGGCTGGCGGCTACCTCGGTAAAGAATTACAACCGCCCCTGACATCTTTTCCAGCATCCCGGTCTGCTCCTCCTCTGCAATCCACTGTCCTTGTGGCATCTGATGTCCTCAAAGACATCTGGTGGCTGCCACTGCCAGGCACGGGTGGGGGGTGCAGGGATGGTGGTGGCGTCGGCTGCTGGAGTACTCCCTGGTATCCACATTGCCAGAGAAGAGGAGAAGGAGAAGGGTGTGGCCTCTGTGGCTCCATCTCCACCTTGTGGCCTAAGGACACTGGTGGGTCACCTGTCCTCCCCAGCCTCACTGTCTGGTGCTCCTCCTCACAGGCAGAGGAGAGAAGGGGCCCATGTGGCAAAGCCCCACCTCAGAGCAGGCGTGAGTGGGTACTGTGTACTAGGGCTGAACATGTGGGGCCTGATGGCAGGACAGCCCCAGATCCCGACAGAGGCCTGCTGTCCCCAACACCAACAGCAGGTGCCTGTCTGCCTTCCCATGCACTGGGAGCTGCTGCCTGAGGACCCGAGCTGCCAACGACGCCTGCGGAAACTCAGGTCACTCTCGTCACTACCACATGGAGTTGTCGAGCGTGTGCTGGCGGCGCAGCCCTGGTTCAGCCAAGCCCACTCCCAGGACTTCTGGCTGCCCTTCCCAGAGTGTGGCTGGTGGGACTGTGGCTTCAGCGTCACCTGTGCTCATCAGGGTGGGGAACTATAGACCTTGAGGCACCCACATGCGCTTGAGGTTTGAGAAGTGTTTCTTGAGGAGCAAGATTTGAAGGAAAAGAAACTTAGAGGAAAGGAACAGCTGGAGGATGTGTGTGTAGGGGTGGGTGTCATTTGTACAACATTCTGGAAGATTCTACCTACCAAGAGCATTGCCTCCAGCCATATCAAACTAGGAGGCAAAATGTGCAACCAAGGACTTGGGGGTAAGGAAAAAGCTAAAAACATGACCCTCAAAGCCAGTGCGAAGCGCTTCAAGGTGAAACGGCCACACACCCCAGGACACAGCATGCGGCAACCTCCCTCCGTTCCCAAAGCTCAAGGATGGCACAGGACCCTGCTGTGAGGAGCTGCTGCAGGGGAAGGTGTGGTGGGAAAGCACCTGGGGGCCAGGGGTCACTTGGCAACTTCCACATTCTTTCTATTTTTTTTCCTCTTAATTTTTTTTACTGTTACAATTGTTTTATAGTGTGATTTTCAGAACTTTATTGAAACACATCCACCTTTTTTTCCTTTTTTTTTTGAGATGGAGTTACTCTCAGGATGGAGTGCAGTGCTCAATCTTGGCACACTGCAACCTCTACCTCCCTGGTTCAAGCAATTCTCCTGCCCCAGCCTCCTGAGTAGGTAGGACTACAGGTGCACACCACTGTGCCTAGCTAATTTTTGTATTTTTTGTAGAGACGGGGTTTCACCATGCCAGCCAGGCTGGTCTCGAATTCGTGACCACAGGTGATCCACCCATTTTGGCCTCCCAAAGTGCTGGAATTACAGGTGTGAGCCACCGCACCTGGCCAGTGCACCCCACCTCCTTAAAGCTCCTGGCATTGTGCATTCCATTGCTATTCAATGTCCATCACTGAACATTACTAATCACACATACTGATTCATATACACTGATTCTGTATATACAGTGAATATATCCATTGAATAAGCATCTGTAATAATCAGTACACAACTGAACGTTGATACTCATCATCATGTGAATTATTGTGATCAGCTTCAGGTCCCTTTGGTGTTATTTCTCCTTTATAAAAATTGCTTGAGGACAAAGAGGCCACCTCTCTCCCAGGACTGCACCTGTTCAGGCGTGGCGTCTTGAAGCTGTGGCCTGCGGTGGCTTTGCTCTGGGACTGTGACTTTGGGCAGAGGGTGGCAGGGTTCCAGAGAACTGGACTGTGGAAAAAGGACCCTTCCTTCACTCAAAGCTACTTTTTCTGTGATGACCTGGACTAAACAGGGGAGTGTCCATGGAGGTTGAGGCAACAGATGTGAAGATAGTAATGACTTCTTCAGCAAATGCCAAAGGTGGCTTTGCTGAAGAAACAAAGCATGTTTAAAGTCATAACAACTGTCAGAGGAGTGGCAACATCACCCAGGGGTTTTGGGGGATAAAGCAAAGCTCACTGATCTGGGGTTAGGCTGCAAAGGCCCCCAGGCCTGAGCAAGCACTTCATCCCAGGGGGTTGGTCTCTCACCTACAAAGTGGGTGTCTCTTAGGCCTCTTTCTTTGTTTAAAGTGTAAATCATTTCAGAAGGAGAACTTCTCTGAGGACACGGAGGCTGTATTTAGAAATGTGTGGCTGGCGTGTCATGGGACAAGTGGCTCATGTGGCTTTTGCTCTGCAGTGATCTGGTGAATTGTACAGGATGAATGAAATTCAACAGGGGCAGAGGTCAGAGTCTCTACTTGAATCCCCAAAACCAAAAGCAACTGCAGGAGAACAGAGTGGGAGGGGCACAGTGTACCAATATTGCCAGGGGTAGTGGGAGGACAGCTACCATTTGAGATGCTATTAGATTTTAAATGAATTCTCAGGCCAGGCACGGTGGCTCATGCCTGTAATCCCAGCACTTTGGGAAGCCAAGGCAGACAGGTCACTTGAGGTCAGGAGTTCAAGATCAGCCTGGCCAACATGGTGAAACCCCGTCCCTACTAAAAATACAAAAATTAGTCAAGCATAGTTGGCAGGCACCTGTAGTACCAGCTACTTAAGAGGCTGAAGCATGAGAATCGCCTGAACCGGGGAGGGAGAGGTTGTAGTGAGCTGAGATCATGCCACAGAACTCCAGCCTGGGCAACAGAACAAGACTGTCCCCCCCAAAAAAATTAAAATACAATGAATTCCCAACATAAAGTAGCTGCCTGAACAAGCCCCGTGGCTCTATGCTGTGTGACAGAAAATAAAGGCCCTGGTCCAGCTCAACTAGGCTGGTCCTTAGCCCCAGGACCCCTGCCCCAACCTTAGGAAGAAACCGATCACCTAGGGTTTCATCAGGGAATGACCACAGGGTGAGGGAGCCTGAGTCCCAGTGTCCGAGGGTGGGCTGATGCCGTGGGGCTGGGAATCAGCCCGGAGAAGAGGGGGTTGTGTGTGATCATGGAGTGGCCTTTAAGTCTGAGGAAAGCTGTTGTGTGGAAAACGGACAAGACTTGCTTTGGAGGCCCCAAGAGAGAAAGCTAATGAGGAAAGGCTGCTGGGGAACAGAGTGTTGTTTTCAGAGAAGGGAGAATTTTTAGAGTCAAACAGTTCAAGAGTCAATCACTTCAAAGAATGTGCTGCCCTGAGAGGTGGTGAACTCCCATTCCCAGAAACCAAGAGAAAAAGACCGCGGGAGGAGCTGAGCACGGATGGAAGGCTGGCCCGGAGGAGCGGGGCATGGCCAAACCCTGGGTGCCAAGGCCTGTGTGCCGAGAGGCAGCTCTGCACAGAGAGGAAGGAGGGTCAAGTCTCTCCGTCTCCTCAGCCCTGCAAGTCCTTAATGGTTATCCTAAAAATACAACATGGTAATACAAGTCAAGGCCCTAACCCTCTCTGGGGAAAGAATCAAAGTCCGGAGGAAAACAACAAGCCCTAGAAGTTCCTAGTAGGTTTCCTGGGTAAAGCAAGAGCCTGCCCAGATCCTGGAGAGAAGCACCCAGGCCTGCCCCGGGCAACGTGCAGGCCCGCAGTGGGGTGGGGGGCTGGGAGGGGCCTGGGGAGATACTGGACTCCTGGGCTGGGATCTCGGCTGAGAGCAGATTTGTTGAGCTGCTCAGGTGGGCTGTGAGGCCCCTGACTCCCCTGCCAGGGCAGTCTGTTGGCATGGCCTCCACAGGGCTCCAAGAAGGAACCAGCCAAGCCCCCCTTCTACTGAGGGGGGTGAGTCATGCCAGGCCTTGCTTTGCACTGGCTCAGGACTGAGATGGAAAGAGCCAGTCAGCACTGCTCCCAGGGGCCTCCGAGCTGTTACGGCTGAGGCTCTGATGAGGCAGGCAGGAGTTAATTACAGCAAGGAGGCCAGGAGGGATTTGGATAAATGAGGTTGGCTGCTGAGACGCTAAGTTTCTCCAGCATCCTTATAAGAGGGAGACAGTGAGTGGAGAGAGACCAACAGTGCCCAGGTGGCTGGGAGTGTGTGTGTGTGTGTGTGTGTGTGTGCGTGCACACACACACGAGCACTTGCACATGTACATACATGCATCTGGATGTACATGTCCACTGCCTACAGTGTCTGCATGAGGTATGTATAGGAAGTCTGCTTGTCTGTGGGGTGGGTGTGTCCATGTGTGTCCTAAGTGCCATGTGCTTAAGTACACACAACAAATACATGTCACTGTAACCCATCATAGGCTGTGAGCATACCCACAGATATTTCACAAACCAGTCTGTTCTGGTCCTGATTCATCCAAATTCTTAAAGAGTATCTAGTTTGGAAGCTGGATCCCACCAGAGTGTCCATCATGGCCTGACTACCTGAGCAGAGGTGGCTGTGGGAGGCAGGGAATGAAGAAGGACCAGGCCTAGTAACCTTGGGAGGCCAGAGCCCAAACAGCTCACCTCTCCCTGATAAAGGGACAAAAAACCAGTGTGTGAAATCTGGAAACTCCAATGCTGCCACCATTTAGACTAGGGAGCCCACATGTGCTGCCCCTACCCAAGAGACATGTTCACAACCTCAGTGACATGAAGAACAGTCACTCGTCATCTATGCATGTCCCTAAGCTAAACACTGGGCAGGTCAAAGGCAAACAGTACTCCAAAGAGCTTGGACGGGTGGGGCAATGGTCATACATGGGAGTGACTGGTCTCCCAGAGCAGGAATGCTTCGCATCTTCAGCCAAATACTGTGGGAATTTAGAGGAGGGAGGAGCTACATAACTTTAAAAGTCAGCATATTTGAAAACAAGACCTCCGGCATGAGAACAGGCACCAGGCCAGTCACCAGATCAACAGGCCCCAAGAGAAGCAGGGCCATATTTAATCTCAGTGTTGGCGGAGCCAGACTAACGAGCCACCAGGCCATGTCATCTGGAACAGCGCGGAAATCACACAGACCCAGGGTCAGCCCAGAGCTCTCACCCTGCCAGAGCAGGAGAAGGGACGATGAGCATGTGGGACTTCTGGTCACTGGCCCGGCCTCGGGTGCAGTCCCCAGAGACAGGGGCCACCGTGTGAGCCAAGGTAACTTCAGTCTTGGGAGACAGCACCCTGGCCCGAAAAATGGCCATGTGTGTGGTACCTGGAGCCCTCACCATGAATATTTGGCAAAGAGCTGGTACTCCTTAGAGGTTTGGCGAGTTAATGTGCTGTCAACTAGGAGACCTGGCCCAAGGAGCAAGCCACCATCCTCTAGAATAGTGCTAACAGAACTTCCTGCACTCACAGAAATGCTGTATATCTTTGCAGTCCAGTATGGTAGCCACCAGCCACATTTAGCTATTGAGCGCATGAAATATGGCCAGTGCTACTGAAAGACTGACTTTATGTATTTTTATTTTAATCAGATTTAATTAAATAGCTACATATGGCAAGTGGCTACCATATTGAACAGCGCAGCTCTAGGACGCTGTAGTAACAAGTGCTGTGCCAACTCTGACGGGCAGAGAGCAGCCGCCTGGAGCCTGGTGTCGAGAAGGATGTGGAAGGCTCGTATCCGTGATTGGTGGAAACTGCGCTTGCAATGTCTGCAGCAGAAGCAAACACCACCTGCTTCTGTCCTTGACCCAGATGCAGCAACTCAGTACCACCCTGGGCATAAAGGCCCAAGAAAATTAAATAGACAAAATTTCCAACTTTACCCGCAGCACTCCCTAAGCTCCTTCCTCTGCTTTGTTTCTCTCCACAGCCCTTCCTAGCTCCTGACATAGCACGTCTGTTCAGTGTGTCACCTGTACCAGAATCATACCAGAATCTGTTCTGCTCACAACTATATATCTCCCCGGTGCCTGAAATGCCTGTGGTCTGATCATTCTTTTTTTTTAAGAGACAGGATCTCACTGCCTCCCAGGCTGGAGTGCTGAAGTGCAATCACGGCTCACTGCACCTTCACCTCCTGGCCTCAGGTGATTCTCCTGCCTCGGCCTCCCAAGTAGCTGGAACTACAGGTACACGCCACCATGCCTGGATATCTATTTTTTTATTTTTTTTGTAGAGATAAAGTCTTGCCATGTCTGGTCTTGAACTCCCGGGCTCAATGGGGGATAAGTACTTAGCTAAGCGACTTAGCTGGAATGTGAATGCAAGTCTTACTCACAGCCTCCATTACCAGATCTTTCCAATTTCTAAGTGAGTCAGAAATCCAGGTTTTTATGTAGAGTGCACAAATTTTTAAATATTAGAAAATGTTAACACTCTGGAAGGCCAAATAAAACAGATACCCACAGGCCAGCTGTGGTCCAAGGACTACCTGATTCTTCATGTTAGCACATCTCCCAAATAGAGATAGGAAGAAGCGCCAGCTAGTAAAAGAGGTATCTCATTAAATAAAATAATCCAATAAAAACACTATCCAGGGCCTACCACAAAGTAAACGCTCAATAAAACTACACTTATTACTAACAAAACTTCATTCTTACAGCCAAATAAACAGAGAATGCACCACAACACTGGCCACAGTGGACAGTTCTACAGTTCTCCAGCAATTCTACAACTATTTGGAGAAAAATTCTGCTAGAGGATGTGGCAAAGGCTTAAGACCTGCCGGAGCCCAACAGAGCCCAGGTCAGGGGCCACACAGCCATGCATGGGCTGTCAACAGTACTGTCCTCACCAGCTCTGCTCGGGTCCACCCTGACAAGGCCAGCGTCCTCCCACTGCCACCAGGAACCCAACACTGCTTTAGGACAACCTGTTTTCTGTGGGTTCATCATCTGCATTATCTAAAATGTGGATTTGTTTTGCTAAGTCCTGGAATGTTGAAATGAAAAAGATTCTGTGACATCCAAGAGGTAGGAGTTAAACCGACAGAAGGACCGATGCCCACTCCGCATCACGGGGGATTCACCTGGCTTTTCTCACACCGAGAGGCACTCGAGGCTAAAAGAAAAACTAAAAAGATTTAGATATCTCTGCGGGTGGTCCTGTGAAGAAGTTAAGATAGTGAGTACAATGCAAGGCTGGTGTTGGGAGTGGGACACGTCTGCGTCTCCTGTGAAATAGATGATGGGTTTGATCCAATACATTACATGCTGAGAATATCATGACGAAGAGCATCTGTGGAAAGGCAGAGGCACAACCCCCCCCTCGACACCAGCCTCATCTCCTCTTCCCACTTATCGGTCCCCTAGCCCCGACCTCACTGTTGCCAGGATAACAGTGGCACAGTAGGACTTGGCACTAAAAGCCCAACTCCAGGCCAAGAGGCAACTGGCCTCTGGCCCCGATTCCCCTCTCCCCTACCAAGTGCCTATCAGAACACGGCTCAGGCTTGATGACCCCTTGTCCTCATAGCAAAAGGTCTTGAGGGGAATAGTGACCAGGCTTGGGGAAAGGTCACAGAGGAGGGACATTCAGAAAAGCAAGAGATCAAATCCGAGCTTAGGAAATAGTAGCCTCCCAGCATCCCAAGCTCCATGGCCCCCAGGAGGGGAGCCTGATGCTGGCGGTCAGTGGGTGGTTCTTCCTTGTAAGACTGGCACAAAAGAAAAACACCATCCCTAGTCACAGGTGACCCTGTGCGTGGGTGACAGAGGAAGGAAAGGTGGGGAGAGGCAGCTGTGCTGTCTGCAGTCCCCGAGAGCTGAATGGAAGCCCACCCAGCGTCCACCTCAGCCGGCTCCCCAGGGGTCCATGGGTGAAGACAGGGATGGCTTTCCACCCTAGACCCCGTGCCGTCCGCCCTGCCTTCTCCCTCTACGTGCCCCGGCTGCAGCCTCCTGTCTGGGGGTGGGCACTGTGGACAGTCCTGTCCTCCCTGAGGGAGGACCAAGCACAGGGCCAGCTGACCTTGCAGGCCGTGTCTGAAGGAAGCACAAGCCTGTCCCTGTCCTCCCTCCATCCCCCCACACCCTTCCTCAGCCACGTTCCGATCCCTGGGAAGTGATTCCGAGGACTAGTCAGAGGGGCTCAGTTCTACAGCTCCACCTGGCAGCAGGTGTGGGCCGAGTGGGTTTTCTGGGTGCCGCCTGTTGCCAGGTGGCAGCTAGGGTGCTTAGCAACCCTCAAGGTCCCCAACTAACCCCTGGAGTGTGGTCATGAGGGAATAAAGACAAACAACTCCAGTCCTTTCCTCTGGGCCTCCTGCCCTACACTCACATGCCCACAGAGCAGGGAGGCTGGACCAAGGCCAGCATGCACCCTGGCAGCCCCGCGCCTCAGGGACGCGCCATGGCACGGCCTACCAAGTCAGATACGTGCTTGGCAGATGCAAAGAGGGTGCTTCACATGCAAGGGCTGCAGCCAGAGAGCTCCAAATCCACAAGGCAGGGCAGGCCCCACTACCTGTGTGCAGGAGGCTGGAGCCAGGGAGGTTAAAGCAGCAAAGTCACTGGAATCTGAGACCCTTGCGTTACCCGAATGCTCTGTTGCCTCAATACCCCCATTGACACGTGGACATGAGCACCTGGTGAGGGGCAGAAAGGGATGCCTCTGCTTGAGGGGCTGTGCCGGCTCGCCCTCCTGGACCGTGGCTGGTTGCCCTCCCATGCGGGAGTTAATTGTCATTAGCAGGAGGCTAGTCATCTTCATAACAGAAGGTACAACCTCCCAGGGGACAGCCACAGAGAGGGAGCTCAGGTCGCCGGCACATCCCTCTGCCTCACTTCACAGCAGCGGAGGAAGATGAGGCCCAGTGAGGAGACCCCTGCTGGGACAGCCATGTGGCCGGTGCTTCCCTTCAGCCGCGTATTAGAAAACAAGATAAATGGCTGGGCATGGTGGCTCATGCCTGTAAATCCAGCACTTTGGGAGGCTGAGGTGGGCAGATCACTTGATGTCAGAAGTTTGAGACCAGCCTGGCCAACGTGGAAAAACCCCATTGATAAAAGCCTGTAGTCCCAGCTACTCTGGGGGCTGAGGCAGAACTGCTTGAACCTGTGAGGCGGAGGCTGCAGTGAGCAGAGATCTCGTCACTGCACTCCAGCCTGGGTGACACAGTGAGACTCAACATCAAAAAAAACCCAAAACAAACAACAACGAAAAACAAGATAAAAGCACATGACTAAATAACAAGTGAGACATGGACCCTGGGCACTTGATTCTGGAAGGAGGCCCCTTTTTTGCAGAGAGTAGAGTAACAATTTTTTTTTATAGGAGACACTCAATTTTTTTAAATAGAGAATTTTCTTAAAGACATTAAGCACACATGTAAGTAAGGTATGGACTGCTGTGACACTGACCTCAGATGGCTCTTTGGAGCCACATTCAAACCAGGTTCTGTTTCCTTTCCTACCAGGACTGTCTGCAGCACTTTCCAAAGTATTTTTCCATCCATTATCTCATTTTTATTCTCATGAGGGGCTTTCACAGGAGGAAAGGGAGACGGGGTCATGCCGCCTCTGCCCTGGCCTGCACTCAGCTCCAAAGACCCGTCAGCTGATGTTCCTGAAATGTCAAATCAGCCCAGAGCACACACCACTCTCAACGTCAGCCCCAGTGCCGCGGGAGGGAGTGACCTCTGTCCTGGCTGGAACAGAGAAGGGGAAGGGCGCACGGGCCCCAGCCAGCTCCCATCCCCCGTGACAGCCCCGACCAGCTGGTGCCTCCCCAGGGGCTGGGGCCAGTGTGATGGCAGCTCGGAGCCCCAAAGGGCTTCATGGATTTTAGAGCACGTTTTTAGACCACGTAATCCCATTTCATGTGATTCCCAAACTAGCCCCTAACAATGGTATTATTTTTTAACCCATATTTTCAGAAAATTAAACTGAAGGCCGGAGAGGGGAAATGCCAACACCACACAGAGAAAGCCAGGGTGGCAGAGGCAGTGGATGCAAATCCAGGTCCAAAATGGCCAGCGGGGGCATTCCCCCCACCCCACCAACCCCCAGCACGGACTCTGGTGTCTGTCACAAGGTGAGGACGAGCATAGGACAGTGGGAGTGGGCTGGGGTCTGGGTCCCATGTCCTCACGTGCCAGGCTTATCCCAGGGCTCACCAGGTCCCTTTCTATCTGGTTTTAAAAATTAAGTTCGGGGCCCAGCATGGTGGCTCATACCTGTAATCCTAACACTTTGGAAGGCCGAGACAGGTAGATCACCTGAGGTCAGCAGTTTGAGACCAGCCTGGCCAACACGGCAAAACCCTATCTCTAAACACACAAATTAGCCAGGCGCAGTGGCCAGCACCTGTAATCCCAGCTACTCGGGAGGCTGACACAGGAGAATTGCTTGAACCTGGGAGGTAGAGGTTGCAGTGAGCTGAGATTGTGCCACTGTACTCCAGCCTGGGCAACAGAGTGAGACTCCATCTCAAAACAAAAACAAAAACAAAAACAAAAACAAGTATCAAACTCAGGTCCCAGGTTTTCTTTCAGGTCAAGATGTTGTGAACTAGCTAGAGGTGGTAGTGGCACAACATTGTAAGTGTACTAAATCACTTTTAAGGGGTTTTAGTTTATGTGCATTTTACCTCTACAAAAAAAGAGAAAAAAAATCAAGCAAACCTGAGTTTTTCTAGCTACAAACCTAACTTATAATACCATAATAGTTTTTAAAATTATTTTTCAAAGAGACTCCCAGATTAAGAGTTTTGCTGGCCTCTTCTTTCCTATACCTTCAACATTTTATCCAACAATCATATGATGGTAGACAGTTGGAGTGGCTACTGTGTCCAGATGCTGTGCTAATAATAACTACTGAACATCCACCTCCCCTCATGCCATAGGAAACAGGCAGAGACTCAGGTACTTGGTTCTCAGCTGCTATGCTACACCAGATGAAGGGGTTATAATCTTTTAATCAGGATAAAACATGGCTAGGACACTCTCAAATACTGGGACCAAAAAAAAAAAAAGGCCTGAAGGAATAGGCCTCCGTGATGGTTAATGCTGAGTATCAACCTGATGGGACTGAAGGATACACAGAATTGATCCTGGGTGTATCTGTGAGGGTGTGGCTGAAGGAGATTAACATCTGAGTGAGTGGGCTGGGAAAGGCACACCCACCCTCAATCTGGGTGGTCACAATCTAATCAGTGGCCAATTCGCTAGAATATAAACAGGCAGAAAAATGTGAAAAGAGAGACTGGCCTAGCCTCCCCGCCTGCATCTTTCTCCTGTGCTGGATGCTTCCAGACCTCGAACACTGGACTCCAAGTTCTTCAGTTTTGAAACTCAGACTGGCTCTACTTGCTCTTCAACCTGCAGACGGCCTATTGTGGGACCTTGCAATCATGTAAGTTAATACTTAGTAATCTCCCCTTTACATATACATACAAATATATGTATATGTATATGTATATAGAATATGTATCTATTCCGTTAGTTCTGTCCTTCTGGAGAACCCTGACTAATACAGAATCTGTCAGTCTTATTTATTTATTTTAGAGATAGGGTCTCACTATGTTGGCCAGGTTGGTCTTGAACTCTTGGCCTCAAGCTGTCCTTCTGCTTCAGCCTCCCAAAGTGCTAGGATTACAGGCGTGAGGCACTGTGCCGGCCTCTTTTTAATTTCTTTATAATTGTATATTCTTGCCAAATATACAATGTAGGCCAAGAAAGCAAAGGAACTCTTGCAAACTTCAGTTTACCAGGCTGTGGCTTGAGCCAAATGAGGATAAGGCAGGAAGCAGCTCACAGGATGTCACTCCTGCCTCGAAGCCAGTTCCCTGGGGCTGGAGTTTTCAAATAGGAATCCTTCAGGGAGGGTTTCCAAAAGCAAGGAGGTATTTTCTAGATAAACAAGGAAAACTTAAGTGCCTAAGTATACTCTCACTCATTGCTGGTGGAGTATAAGTTATCTGAAACTCTATATGAGGCTGGGCTCAGTGGCTCATGCCTGTAATCCCAGCACTTTGGGAGGCCAAGGCAAGCAGATCACCTGAGGTCAGGAGTTTGAGACCAGCTTGGCCAACATGACGAAACCCCATCTCTACTAAAAATACAAAAATTAGCCAGGTATGGCGGTGCACGCCTGTAGTCCCAGCTACTCGGGAGCCTGAGGCAGGAGAATAGCTTAAATCCAGGAGGTGGAAGTTGTGAGTTGAGATCGCGCCACCGCACTGTAGCCTGGACAATAGAGTGAGACTCTGTCTCAAAAAAAAAAAAAAAAAAAAAAAAGCTGGGTGCAGTGGCTCACACCTGTAATCTCGGCACTTTGGGAGGCCGAGGTGGGCAGATCACCTGAGGTCAGAAGTTCAAGACCAGTCTGGCCAACATGGTGAAACCCCGTGTAGTGGCAGGCGCCTGTAATCCCAGCTACTCAGGAGGCCGAGACAGGAGAATCGCTTGAACCCAGAGGGCAGAGGTTGCAGTGAGCCAAGATTGTGTCATTGCACTCCAGCCTGGGCAACAAGAGCAAAACTCTATCTCAAAAAAAAAAAAAGATTTAGTACAAGAGTGCAAATAGGCTACCATCTCTGTGTGTGTGTGTGTGTGTGTGTGTGTGTGTGTGTGTGTGTGTGAAAATTCTATAAACCTCTGAAAAGCGTACATTAAAAAGATAACAGTGATTGGTATTGTCTGATGTTCGGGGCTGGAAGGTTAAGGGAAATGTAGGCAGGATGACTTGCTTTTCCTAGTATACCTTTTCTCATACTTTTATAATTTTATACATGTATACTTTTGCTATAGAGGATCTTATAGCAGGCCAACCCTTCAGCCAAGAACAACTATAAAAGCTGGATAAAATACATAAAAATCCAGCTCTTTAAAGGCTATGGAAACAACCAAAGCAGGCAGGACTTGAGGGGCCAAGATCTCAGAGGAAGTGACACACATTTAAGTGAGCTCAACACACTCTGCCATTTTCCCCCTGCAAGAGAGCAATGACGAGGGCTTTCCCAGGGCTGGAGAAAGGAGAACTGTGAGCAAATTCCAAGGCAGAGAGAGTAGAGGCGCTAAGATCACTGGGAAAGAGAACCATACAACAGTAAGCCCGACTTTTTGTACACTATTACCCTTTAGTATTTGCATGGGGTGAGAGACCAAGAATCCAAGCAGCAAGTGAGAGCTAAGAGGCTAAGGACAGAGGATGGCTTCTGCAGTCACACTGCTGAGGAGTTCAAACACCACAAGAAAAGGACCAGCCTTTCAGTTAAGATCCCTGAAAAGCTATTTCCTATCTGCCCCTACTCTAACCATCTGCCACAAGAAAAGTAAATCCTCTCTGGAGAGACACAGCATTATACAGAGCCACTACTATTTCTCATCCACAACATCTAGTATTTAATTTTTTAAATGCCAAAAGGCTAAAGTGGGAGAATCCTTGAGGTCAAGAGTTTAAGACCAGTTTGGGCAACACAGCAAGACTCCATCTCTACAAAATTTTTGTTTGTGGCACACGCCTGCAGTCCTAGATACTCAGAAGGTTGAGGTGGGAATTTTGCTTGAGCTCAGGAGTTCGAAGATGCAGTAAGCCACCTGTACTTCCAGCCTAGGTGACAAAGCAACACCCTGTCTCAAAAAAAAAAAAAAAAAAAAAAAAAAAAAAAAAAAAAAAAAAAAAAAAAAAAAGAAAAGAAAAGCCGCCAAGATGTCAGGAGACAGAACCAAATTTCAGTAACAACAAAATGCATACCCATTGATATTCCAGATATTATGGTTGTCAGTCAGAGACTTTAAAATCAATGTAATATATTTCAAAAAATAGATGACAACGTGGGAATATGCAGCCAGGGAACTGAAGTCCAGTTTTCAAAACCAAATGGAAACTCCAGAACAGAAAAACATATCATAATTGAAATTGATGACTCAATAAACCACTGATCTGACAAAGCAGAGAAGACAAGATTAGTAAACTGTAGGTCATGTCCATAAAAATATTCAGTCTGAAATGCAGAAAGAAAAAAAGATTCAAAAAAAGAAGAGATACTTCTGGAATATGGTAAAAATGTCTAACCAGGATATGCAGTCCTAGAGGAAAGCAGTGAACGGGAAGAAGCAATAAAAAGATACTGGCTGAAAATGCTCAAACTGACGAGGGACATAAACCAACATTCAGTAAGCTCTTTGAATACCACGCAGAGCAACTGCAAAGAAAACTCCCAGGTGCAGCATTATAAAACCACCGAGACCAAAAACAAAGAGCACTGGGAAAGCAACCGGAGGAAAAAGTATGCAGTAAGTGTACCAGGAACAACAGTCTGACAACTGGTATTTCAACAGGAATGATGGAAGCTGAAGGAGAGTGGAATGATGTCCGTAAAGGGCTAGAAATAAAAAATGGCAGCCTCGTTTTTTGTTTGTTTTTGAGACAGAGTCTTGCTCTGTTGCCAGGTGCCAGGCTGGAGTGCAGTGGCGCAATCTTGGCTCACCTCACTGCAACCTCCGCCTCCCACGTTCAAGCAATTCTCCTGCCTCAGCCTCCCAAGTAGCTGGGACTATAGGCATGCGCCACCATGACCAGCTAATTTTTGTATTTTAGTAGAGACAGGGTTTCACCATGTCAGCCAAGATGGTCTTGATCTCTTGACCTTGTGATCTGCCTGCCTCAGCCTCCCAAAGTGCTGGGATTATAGGCGTGAGCCACTGTGCCTGGCCAGCCTAGAATTCTTAATCTGCAAAAAGTGTCGGTATGGTTTGAATGTGTCCATTCAAAATTCAGGTGTTGCCAATGTAATGGTATTAAGAGATGGGATCTTTAAGAAGGGATCAGGCCACCCCTCTTTAGTAGGATCAAGGCCCTTTTAAAAGGGGCATCACACAACACTCAGCTAGCCTGCCCTTCTGCCGTGTATGGACACCAGAACAAATGTTGGTGCCTTGATCTTGGACTTCCCAGCCTCTAGAACTGTAAGAAGTAAATTTCTGTTCTTTATAAATGACCCAGTTTCAGGTATTCTGTTGCAGCAGCACAAAACAAACTAAGACAGGTGTCTTTCAAAAGTGAAAGGAAAATAAACACACTCCAAGGTAATCAGAAATGGAGAGAATTTGATACCAAGAGATCAGCATAAAAGGTAATACTAAAGGAAATTCTTCCAGAAAATGAAGAAATTAAGAGCAATTGAGAGGGAAAACCATGGGTAAATATAAGAATAAATAATCATAATAAGGGCTTACGGGGTTTAAAATATGTTGAACTAAAACACATTCAAA
The DNA here is from genome assembly GCA_004027715.1 of Plecturocebus donacophilus. Lineage (NCBI taxonomy): Eukaryota > Metazoa > Chordata > Mammalia > Primates > Pitheciidae > Plecturocebus > Plecturocebus donacophilus. The sequence continues at coordinate 87,265 of PVKP010001598.1, read as the reverse complement.
TGATAGCCAGAAAGTGGGGAGCACAGGCTTGTTAAATGAAGTTAAAATGTTGTGAGGTCTGGCGGGGTGCGGTGGCTCATGCCTGTAATCCCAGCACTTTGGGAAGCTCAGCCAGGAGGATCATGAGGTCAAGAGGTCGAGACCAGCCTGGCCAGCATGATGAAAGCCTGTCTCTACTTAAAAAATAATAACTAGCCTGGCATGGTGGCGCACACCTGGAATTCCAAATACTCGGGAGGCTGAGGCAGGAGAATTGCTTGAACCCGGGAGTTGCAGTGAACCAAGATTGTGCCACTGTACTCTAGCCTGGGTGACAGAGGGAGACTCCATCTCAAATAATAATAAAAAAAAAAGGTAAGTACTAATTTGAGTCAGATGTAAATGTTGACATTATTTCATTTTTAAAAGATCTGACACATTTTGTAGAATATACATTATTCTCAAGTGCATCAAAATTGATCACATGCTAGGCCAAAGTCAAGTTCCAATGAATTTCAAAGGCTTGAAATCAGAGTATGTTCTCTGACCAGAATAAAGCTACAAGTCAACATAATTGTGAACAAATCCTCAAATGTTTAGAACTTAGTGCACTTCTACATCACCCACAGATCAAAGACATTTCAACGAAAATTAGTAAATATTTTTAATTAAATGACCTTGAAAATACGGCATATTAAAACTTGTGAAATAAAGCTCAATGTAATGACTGAAATCTGTAGCATTAAATACATGGTTTAGAAAGACAGGCCGATGGTTATCTAAAGTTCTATTTGGCTGTGCTCACGTCTGTACTCCCAACACTTTGGGAGGCCGAGGCATTCGAGACAGCCTAGCCAACATGGTGAAACCCTGTCTCTACTACAAATACAAAAAATTAGCCCGCATGGTGGTGTGTGCCTGTAATCCCAGCTATTTGGAGGCTGAGACGGGAGAATCCCTTGATCCCAGGAGGTGGAGATTGCAGTGAGCCTAGATTGCGCCACTGAACTCCAGCTTGGAAGACAAAGTGAGATTCTCTCTCAAAAAAAACAAAACAAAAACAATAAAACTCCATTTTAAGGTAAAAAAAAAAGGACACAAATCAAGCCCAACGAAAAAAAAGGATGACAAAGTTAAAAGCATAAATAAATTAGAAATAAGAAATGTACAAAGAAAGCAGCAGAGATTAAAGGTGATCTGCTGAAGAGGCCAAGACATTAGTAAGCCTTAGCAAGGTTAAGAAAAATAAAAAAGGCACAAATTATCTTTGGTAATGAAAAGGAACATCACTACACATTTCAGACATAAGATAAAAAGAAAATATTATGAATGTGATGCCAAAATTTTGAAAATTTGGACACATTTCTGGGGGGGAAAAACCTCTCTTAAAACCTGTACAAAAGGAAATATTAAAAAACTGAACAACCTTATATCTATGGGGGAAACAGAATATTCCCCTAAAGAACACTCCAGGCCCATACGACTTCATTAGTGCTTTTTACTAAGACAGGTCTCACTTTGTCGCCCAGGTTGGAGTGCAGTGGCACAATCATGGCTCACTGCAGCCTTAACCTCCTGGCCTCAAGCGGTCCTTCCACCTCAACCTCCCAAGTAGCTGCTCAGCTAAATTTTTAATTTATTGTAGAGGTGGGGGGTCTTGCTTTATTGCCTAGGCTGGTCTTGAACTCCTGGACTCAAGCAATCCTCCTGTCTCAGCCTCCTAAAGCGCTGGGATTACAGGCATAGCCACCGTGCCTGGCCATGACTTCTAAATTTAAGGAATAACCCAAATTATTTTCAAACTATCAGGGATTAGAAAGAGGGAACACTTCTCAAATTATTTAATGAGTTGGGCACAACCATGCTACCAAAACCTGTCAAGCACATGGAAAGGAAGGAAAATGGCAGCCAGGTTTCTCTCAAATGGTCACAGAAGACGTAAGGAGAATGTGAGTAAATGGAAACTCATAAGGGCCAGGATTCTAACCCTCCCGATGGTAATGGTGCTTTCGCAGTCCCAGTAGGATTCACACAGATTCCTTCTCATCCTGAAAACAATCTCTCAAAGAAGGTTTTACATATGGGGATAATGAAGTCCAAAGAGGGGCAGCAATGAGCCCAAGGCCACACTCAGGACAGAGCCTGGCGAGACAAATTCATTCCACCTGATGGACATTTATAGGCCCTGGCTGTGCACCCAGCTAGGCCTGAGGATGCACCTTACCCCTCCCTCTCCTCCCCCCACACCTCTGCACCTCCCTTCCACCTAACCTAGACCTCCCTGTCCTGGGGTCAATGTCTGCTCTGCCGATGCAGAGTGGACAGGCAATGCACAGAAGCACCAGTGTGGCCCAGGCGGGCTACTAGCACCCTCAGGAGCCCTGGGGCACCCAGGGATGACCCTCTCTGCTGGTCCCCAGCCTCCCTAAGCTGACCCTACCCAGGGGGAGCATATGGCCCTGGGTGTTAGAAAGGCCCTGGGTGTTAGAAAGGCCCTGGGCACCTCAAAGGCTCCCCGTGGCCCTGTGTACCTCAGTCTACCTCTAACCATTTCCCAGCTCTATGGGTTACAAAGTACTTCTGTGTTTCTCATTTGACCCTCAAGAAACCTGCCAGACAAATGTCAGTGCCTCCACTTTGCAGATGAGGAAAAGTGAGGCTCTGTAGGGTGGATAACCGATCTAAATTATCTACATGGAAAACAACAACCCCAGGGTGAAACACAGCGCCTTCCTCATCACACCGGGGGCCCCGTTCAGTGTGAGTTAAGATGTCCTAGATTGTACAATATGAGACAGACAAGATCAACGCAGACAGACATGCTGAAAACTGCACAAATGCTATATAAAAAGAACGCTTGGCCTAGCTAAGTGGTGACACATGCTTTTTTTTTTTTTTTTTAAGTGTAGAGAACCCAGAGGGATGCCGCCACAGTGAGAGATCAGACACAAACAAGAAATGAGACAGTATAAAAAAAAAAAACAAATTGAAGAATGCCTTTCAAGAGGCTTTATAAGCCAGGAAAGGAGAATTCTTTAAACACAGACAGGCCACTGCAGCTCCTCAATAACTTCAGGTCCCAGGGCCCAGGGGAAGGGGTGAATACAATGGGCCACTAAGCCTGGGCCTTTGTCACAATGGCATCCAGGGAAAATCCCATCCCATAGGCGCCTTCCAAAACGAATGAGATTGGTAAATGGGGAGGAAAAACATCCCCAGGACAGTGGAATGAGGGACCTAACAGCTAAATGACTTAGAACATGAGTGAGGACTGATGGTGGAGCCCCTGCAGGCCAAGGGCTCCAGAGTGGGCCCCAAAACCAAAGCCCTGTCCATCTGAGTGACAGCGTCTATGAAAACAGCAATTTCAGTGAATCAGGAGCACAGAGCACCTCCTGAACAAAAATGACATTGTTCCCAGAGCAGAGAATCACAGTGTCAATCTATCGAGTTTGTTTTTGAAGGGGAAATAAACCTATGGATAAAATGAAATTGGTGGATGTAATTTCTGGAGACCTTCAAAAAGCATGTGAGATGAATCCAGGCCAAAGCTATGTAAAAGCCTGAGTGACATGGGAACTGGGAGGATGGTTCTGCCATGGAGGAGCCTGGAGGAAAGCCAGGACACCGAGGCAGCAACAGCCAGGCCTCTCTCCAGATGGAGAATGTCAACAGGGGCATCCCTGGGGAACCCACCGGTTTTCCTTCTTCAGCAGTGGGAAGGTAAGGGAGGGAGGAGCTCCCTGGGGGTGGTGGGGGTGGTGTGAGGCTGACGAAGTCCACCCAGCAGGACCCTGAGGCCGCAGGAGGAGTCAAGGCCCCACCTGTGGCATGAGCAGGTGCACAGGGTGGATCTGCAGTGGGACCAGCAAAAGCTGTGGGGGAGGCATGATGTGAAGGGATGCCCGTGATGCCCCTGACCTTGGCCCAGAGAAGGTCATCTGAGAAAGGAATGCAGGAAATCATAGCTGGTTGCTTGGGCAATGCATTTCTTTCAAGGGAAAAGGTTTACATTACAGAAACAAAACAAAACAAAACAAAACAGAGTAGGAAGGCAGAAAAGGAGAGATCTGGGTCAAGCAGAAGCAGATTTAGGAGTGAGAGGCTCCCTGAAGCTCACAAGCTGCCCTCTAATGGCAGAGGAGCCCAGATGACCAAGTTCAAAGGCAAACACCTGAACTGGGCAGATAAACGCCAAACTCCACAGTCAGGGGCTGCCGCTCCGGTTCCTCTCCCTCTGACAGGGCCACAGTCCCTGAGCCCAATCTCCAGGCCTGTGGCCTCCCGAGAGCCTCACCTGCTGCTGGCTCTGCTCCTCCAGGTTCATCTTCACCTCCAGTGACTGGCGGGCCTCCAGGAAGGCCTTGCGGTGCTTGCGGTCGGCCATGTAGTAGGACATGATGCCCACAGTGATGGCGCACAGGTAGAGGAAGACATTGGCCAGGATCTGTACCCCAAAGAAGAAGAGAGAAAAGGCCAGTGGTGAAGGCATGTTTTCAGAAAAGGGGTTGGAGGAGGTGGGGTGGGTGGCGACCATAATCAAGCCTCAAGTTGCCTGAAGTCCAGGGAGGGGCCCAGCAGGGCCTGGGACCTCAGAACCTCATGGATGGTGGCCCACCCACGGGCATGGCTCAAGAGCCTCAGACACCAATGCACGCACCACGGATGGGTGGCCCACCCAGGGGCATGGCTCGAGAGTCTGAAAGGCTCAAGGGTTCCATGAGCGGCAGGGTGCAGGCGTGCAAAGCTGGCTGAGGGGCTGTGGTTCCCCCTCCAGCTTCCCAACAAAGCAAGGCTGGCCGGTCCCTCCACGGATGGGGCCTGAGTAGACCCTCTGCCACCCATTCATTCCTTCACATATTTGCTCAAGCAGCACTCGGTCAGGTGCTGCCATGTGCTGTGCTGACTCACTGGGGAGGAGGGTGCACAAATCCCAGGTCCCACTGGGCAGGACTATGTAATTCTAAAGGCTCAGATGGTTTGGGTTGCCGCAGAAACCCTGAAGAGGTCTGAGGCTGATTCGGTAGCCACAGTGTTGACCTTACACATGTGTCACAGGTTTCTAGTTTTCTGGGATTCACAGGTATCCCCTTAGCTAACCCCACCTGCCAGCAGGTGAGGGGTGCCCAGTACCAATACTCAGGTCTCAAGCTATTGGGGGGGGGTTCCTGGGACCTGAGGTCTCCCCCACTGCCTGCAAGGTCAGTGTACTAGCTCAAAGGGCTTCTGGGGCAGCAAGTGCCCATTCCCCATGCCTGGCACGTTGAAGACCCCCTCAGGTGTCCCCACCCACTTCCACAGGCTGTAGAGACTGCAAATCTGATAGTCTCTGGCTGGGGTAACCTTGGATATAGACCTTAACATCCCAACCATACCTGACATCCAGGCCTGGCTGCTGCTACTCCAACCTCTGGCCATGACTGGACCCCGACATGGCTGGACTGAGTGCTAATCCCTCCTACTTCTTCAAGACTACTGGGTTCAGTAAGCCTTTTCAAGCAAGGCTGCTGTCCTGGTCTGACTCCTCCAGCTTCCCTGGCACCAGCTCCATGCCCTTCCCCCGAGGCTATGCCCACCCTCCCAGTCCCGGTTCCCAGATGCCCTGCCTGCTAGGTGTGGTTTCTTGGAACTGAGTCTGGAGTTGAGAAATGGGATGGGAAGAGAAGCGGAAGAATTTCTCAGTTTCTGGCCCTCAGGGGAGGAAAGATTGGCCTCAGAGTAGAATGGATTCTGGGGTAGGTGAAAACTGCAAGAAGTCAATTTCAGATTTTAAACAAGATGGTCTAATAGACGAGGGAGGCTGGTTCTGACCTGAGTTTTCTGGGTTCTCTTGTTTATGCCATATCCCCTCTGGACTGTCTTGTGTTTCATCAGAGCTGATCGGTACTTGCTCTGAGGACCCACCACTGCCACACCCTGCAGAATGCTCCCGCAGCCTCTGTGGCCCTCAACAAGGGCCCAGGCCCACCGCATCATGAATCAGGAGCTCAGCTAAGTCTCAGTACTGGTCAGCAAGTCACCGGGTACAGATTCCCAAGCTCTGCTGGCCTCTGATTCCAGCCTGTAATGACCCATTGACCTCCTGGGTCTGGGCAGCCCTAGTCACCTACCTCATCTGTGGGGCAAATCTGCAGGGGCAGGACAACCCACCCCTGTCTGAGTGGTCAGTACCAGTATGGCCTCAGACTACTCAGTCAACACCTGATTAGCCAAAAAGCTGCCAGCATGTGTTGAGGGAGTCAAAGCAAAACCCACAGACCATGCTGGGCTCAAGAGCACCTCAGCAGCCCAGAGGCCGCTCTCCTGCAGGGGCTGTGTGGCCTTGGAAGCCTGCTTGCCCCGAAGCTCATGCTGCCAGAAGCCAGGAGAGCTGGGGGACAAGGTCAGGTTTCCTTACCAAGCCATACATCAGTGTCCAGGGCCGAGGGTCTCCTGGACTCAGCGCTCTGGGTCCTGGAGGCCAAGAGAGAAGACACACGTGGAGGTGGAGGCCAACTGGGAACCTAGCACCTGGGCCCCGCACTGCCGTGGTCAGCGACTCTGCACCAAGACCCCTCCCACCACACACACACACACACACACACACACACACACACACACACACACACACACACACACACACACGGCAGGCTGCCCTGGGGCCACAACCATTTGAGTATCTCACTGGGCTGAGGAAAGAGCTCTGCACTCTGGGTCCTCCTGCTTCTAATGGACATGTCTGCCTGGCCATCTCCTGAGGACAGATGGGACAGGCTCTACCAAGTGAGCAGTGCTGAGCTTGTGCAAGGAGTTGCTGCCATTACCCCTCAGTTGTCTACCCAAGACCTGCTGTGCAGACCATCAGAACAACAATCTCAGAAAAACTTCACGCCAGTCAACAAAGATCATGACCCAAGGCTGGAAGCCGGGCTCAGGTCTGGCTCATGCCTGGTGCCCCTCTATGCAGGACAATATTTCTTTCATTGCTCTGCAAGTTTTTAAAAGATAAAACCTGCTTTTTCACTCAGTTTGTAGGTACATACAGTAGAGAACATGAATTCGGGGGAACCCTGGACTCTGATCCTGCCCCTCACCAGCTGGCAACTTTCCAGGTCCAACCACCACTCTGAGCTCCAGTTTCAGTGTTGAGCTGAGAATCGACTCCCCTCAAAGCTCTCCACAGCCCTGACACTGTCTGGTCTTCGCCCACCTCACTTCCGAGGGCAAAGGCAAGACCAGGAGAAGACCTGTCCACAGAGAAGCGCCTGCCGTCCTAGACACCGGCACTTTATCAGCCTCATCTCCTCTAGCTTTGCAACCAGTGCTGAGGTAGGTGATGTCATTCTGGTTTTACGAAAGGAATTGAGATTAGACAATGTGTTACAGCTAGAGGATGAGAACTCCTTCCACGTTCCAATCTTGGGCTGGGCGCAGTGGCTCACGCCTGTAATCCCAGCACTTTGGGAGGCTGAGGCAGGTGGATTACCTGAGGTCAGGAGTTTGAGACCAACCTGGCCAACATGGTGAAACCCTGTCTCTACTGAAAATACAAAAATTAGCCAGGCGTGGTGGCATGTGCCTGTAATCCCAGCTACTCGGGAGGCTGAGGCAGGAGACTCGCTTGAACCTGGGAGGCTGAATTTGCAGTGAGCCAAGATTGCACCTCTGCACTCCAGCCTAGTGACAGAGCGAGACTGTCTGAAACAAAACAAAAAAACTAGAGGGCTAGACCTCCTCCGCATTCAAATCTCATTCTATGGTTCAACACCCTGCCCTAAAGCACTCCTCAGCTTATTTACATATTTCACAACCCCATCTTTTCCCAGGAAAGAGTGTGGACTTTTTTTTGGCAGGGGGTGGAGAGAGACAGGGTCTCACTTTGTTGCCCAGGCTGCACTGCAGTGGCGCGTGCAATCACGGCTCACCACAGCCTCAAACTCCTGAGCTCAAGTGATCCTCCCCCTCAGCCTCTTGAGTAGCTATGATTACAGGTGCATACCACTAGTCCCAGCTCATTTTATTCTTTGTAGAGATGGGGTCTTGCTATATTGCCCAGGCTGGTCTTAAACTTCTGGGCTCAGGTGATCCTCTTGCCTCAGTTGCCGAAAATGGTGGGACTACAGGTGTGAGCCACTGTACCTGGCGTACAGATTTTTTAAACTGAAATTTTAGACAGTCATGAAGATGCCAGCCCTACAGCACTTAGCTGTGAGCTGTACACATTTTAAATCTGAAACAAAGAAGAACACTTGCAGACTTTCCATAGCTGCCACACACAGGGTGGGTCATTATCTCTAAGTTATTAAGATTCAGAAATTTCCCGCTTCATATTTATAAATGTGCATCTCACTTAGCAAAATGAACATGCCCCTCAAAATATGTCTGCAAAAAGTGAGTTTCACTCCTTCAGCAGTGAGCCGGGCACTGAGCTGGCCCTGGGAAGGGCAGTGACATGACGCTGTCCCTGTCCCCAGGGGCAGGCAGGTATGGCCGCAGGAAGGACCTGATGACAGGTAGGCAGGCAGCTGCCATCCCTCTAAAACCCATCCCTCAGGACCGCCTCTCATCACAGGTTAGGAACTGGAGACCCAGGAAAAAATTAAGCCTCTGGGGGAAATCTGAATCCTAGTGAGACTCTGAAATAGGTCTTTCACGTCACCATGACACATGGGTTTCTCTGCACCAGGCCTTGAGCTCTGCTGATCTGGGATTAATTTTCCAGTACTCCCACTCCCAGGCAAGGGTGAGAAGAGATCCTCCTTTTCAGAACTCTTCTCCCTCCAGGGCTGCCGTACCCGCACCCAGCACTTTGCAAACCCCTCGCCCCACTCCATCCCACCTGGCCCGCTTGGCAGGCTCTGTCCACCTGAGAGCCCTGCAGAGACCTCCCATCTGCTCCGACACCCGCACTGCTGCACCCCAGGCAGCCCCTCCTGCTCCCTGTGCCCTGCCACTGTGTGCTGACAGACAGTCTACTCTACCAGATGGGGCATCCGGGAAGCTGGGCACTGTCCTCATGCCTATGTCCTCGGCCCATCCTGGCTCCATTCAGCCCCGGGTGCCCAGGAAGCCTCACGCTGTCAGGTGGCAGAGATGTGCCCACTGCCCACCCCCCACCCCTTCAGCCTGTGGTCAGCAGGCAAACAGCAGAAACCATCAGTAAACATGAGCTTCCGGCCCCAAGTCCTTCCCGGGGTCCAGCTTCGCTGCTTCCAGCCTTCCAATGAGCATCCCCTACCTACACCAATGCACCCCAGCCCTAAGAACAAAGAGGAATGAGGCTCAATCCTCCCCTGAGGACAGCAGACGGGGTAGGTACATTTTGGAAGCAATCTAGAGCATCAGACAGAGCAGACAAAGAGGCAGGAAGAGAGGTGTGAAGAGTTGGGGAGATCACATCCAATCAGGGTGATGCTGAGGACAGCTTCACGAAGACATGGGCATTAAAGAAAGACATGGGGTGTTTCCAAAACACAAAGACCAGGTCAGACACCATTCTGGGTGAGCGGCACACAGGAGACTCCTCCCTCTCTGGAATCATGGAGAACAACGTATCTTGAGGGCTCCCGCTCTGAGTGCTCTGCACACACAGGCACCATCTGAGCACCAGACACAGAGGAAGAAAGAGCTGGCGCTCCAAGCCTTGCTCCTGGGTGTAGTCCTTGGCTCAGGGGCAGCAGCGGCACCCAGGAGCTGGCTGCACTGCCCAGTCCAGGGCCTGGGCCCCAGGGTGATTCCTCAAACCTATGAGGCTGAGAAGCCTGCTCTGGACACCACCAAGGTCACCTCTTCTTGCCCCATGGCCCCATTCAGATTGCACAGCATGGTGAGGCTCTGTGACAAGTGCACAGCCACTGGGGTCTCTATTTATAGATCTTTTTAAAAGTTTTCTTGATCCTAAAGTTTTCCTGGAAATAATTCAAAAGAATTGCTCTTCTTTTTTAAAATACATAACATTTAAAAAATAATAAAGTGCGTTTCCCAAATGGATAAGCACTTGGACTAGAGTGTCATCTAACCCATGACAGCCTGATAAAGTGTTTCTAATACCTTGGCTCAGAATGCAACTGTGAGAAAATTCCTTTCCAAAATCCTCCCTCCTCCAAGTTTATGCATCTCAAGATCCTGCGCATTTGCTAACAACCTGCAGGGAAATGGGCGGCTCTGAGTGGGGCTGCAGAGTGAAGTCACCCCATTGGAGGCGATTTGGTGGCTCTCTTGCCCAAACCAATCTCTCCCTATAAGCTCATTCTAGCCTGAAGATTCCAGAACACTCCAGAACTGTGGAGAAGCTGAGCAAGAGAAAGCTGCTCAGGGTGCGGTGCCCTTGTCACCCAGAGACCTATAATGTTCTGCAACTGGAGGCCAGCTGCGCGGGGGCCTCTTCATTAAAACTTCTCGGATGCTTTGGGCAAAAGTCTCCTAGCAGCCATGGGGCAGGAAGGAGCAGGGGAGTTGGCCCCTCCAAAGGCAGCCAGCCTTCTCCCACCCAAGGAGGCCCAGCCAGAACCTGCGAGGCCGCCACTCAGCACAAATGGGTCCCGTGTCTGGGGCCACTCTCACTGCAGACCCCTGTAGAGGCCGCTGCAGTGGTTCCTCCTCAGCCAAGTCCCTGTGAAATCGCCCCTCCCCTCAGAGGCCTTCCCCGCTCACCCCACTCCCTCTCCCTTGAGTCTGGCTTTGAGGCCCAGCACAGAATGTTCTGCACCTGCCTTTCTCTGTCCTTACTCCTTCACCTCCTCAACTGGAAAGCAAGATCCATGCATGCAGCCAGGGCATGGGTAGTTTTCCTGCTGGCTCCGCAGCGCCCAGGACTGTGGCACACAGGAAGCCACAGGGGACAACTGGCGGGAAGAGGTCAGGCCTGGTAGTCACACAGGCCTGCAATGGCTGCCCGCAGGTGGGGTAGGTACATTTTGGAAGCAATATAGAGCGTCAGTGCATCAGACAGAGCAGATCAAGAAGCAGGAAGAGAGGTGTCAACAGTTGGGGCATCATATCACCTCTCTGACTGGGCTCCCTGCCCTTGCAGCGACCCTGCAGGCTATTCCAGTAAGACTGAAAGAGATCACATGCAACACACCTCACACAGGCCTTGGCACAAAATACACTTTTCATGACTTGTTCTTTGCTTCCACAGAAGGCAAATTAGTACAAAATAATAATACTCTGAGGGCATTTTACAAGAGCCTCATGTGCATCTTCCTATTTGTTTCTTATAAGAGGAGGCAGGCCAGAGTTTTCTTATTCTCATTTTGCAAAAGAGACTTAAAGCCAGAGAAATACATTTATGAGCCCCAGTCTCTTAACAGAGCTAAGACTGAAACCCAGATCTTCCTCCCCTGGGTCCAGCGCACCCCTCCCTACATTACCATCTCCTTAGCTGAACCGTGATGGTGTCTGCCAAGGTGGGGTTACAGCTGGGGAACAGGGGGTTCCCTAAGAGCTAAGGATCCAGTTAGGGCCTGGCGCCTCTGGGCAGGTGGGGAGGAAGAGGCATAAGGTCTGCAGACAGTGGGCAACTCTCCAATGCTGCCTTGGGCAAATTCTAAGCATCGCTGCACCAAGAGAGATTCTGGGATCTCCAATCAATGCAACTTTAATCAAAACAACACGAGGCTCAAGCCTGGGGTGCTGCTGCCAAGTCCTTCCACACTGGGTATCTGCCACATTTCCACCATGTGCCTCAAAACAAAGGGGCCTCCAGAAGCATTCTGCTTATTTTATGACTTGTGCATGCCTTTGCTAAAAGATGCTCAATGTTGACCCTCTTCCAAAACAAAGAGGACTTCCAGGACAGGCATTCAGCCAATCTGACACGTTATGCAAGGTCTCTCACGATCTGCCAGGCAGCCAGCACAGCTTCTCAGGTTGCACACTGCCAGAGGCACCACCACACAGACCTGTCGTGAAGGCTTCCCCAGAGACATGGAACGTGGCAGCCTTGGCCCCAGGCTCTACTGGCTTGAATCTGGTTGCTCCTCAACAGCCTCCCCTCCCGCCAACCACAATGGGCCTCTCTCCAGTCCTCTCTACAAGATGTGCTATTTCAGGGACCCAAGGCTCCAACCAAAACATCCTGCCCCTGCTGCCTGTGGAGGTCACATCTTATGATGAGTCTGTGACCTTACCCTTGTCAAGCACGTGGCAGAAATAATAAATGATTCAAACGTAAGAGTATCAGAGCTCAGAAGAGAATAAAAATGGTAGACAGTGACCAGCTGGCTGCTTTAGATGTGGTATGAGGGAGACAGCTGGCCCTAGTTCTTCACTCCCCTGTAGAAGTATCAGGCAGCCACTTCCTTGCAGAGTTATTAAGTCTCCTTCCAGTCAGCCACAATAGCTCATGCTGCACCCCCTACAGCAGCACATTTCTGAAAAGCACGTGAGGACTGGCTTTTCCTCTTGTGCTTCCGCCATCACCAGCATTGGGAGGCCAAGGCGGGCGGATCACTTGAGGTCAGGAGTTCGAGACCGGCCTGGCCAACATGGCAAAACCTCATCTCTACTAAAAATACAAAAATTAGCCAGGTGTGGTGGCGAGCACTTGTAATCCCTGTAATCCCAGCTACTTGGGAGGCTGAGGCAGGAGAATCGCTTAAACCCAGGAGGGGGAGGTTGCCGTGAGCCAAGATCTCATCGCTGTACCCCAGCCTGGGTGACAGAGCAAGACTCTAACTCAAAAAAAAAAAAAGAAAAAAAAAAGGTCTCCTTCCCTCCTGCTGCTGGCTTTGACCATGTGATTTGCTTTGGCTAAAAAGATGTTAGCATCTATAACAGCAGCACATTTCTGAAATGCATCTGACAGCTGACTCTTCCTCTTATGCTTCTGCCATTACCAGACCACCACACACCAAGAAGCTTGCTGGTACAACAGAACGAGAAACTGACTCAGCAGAACTGATCCCAAAGCTTAGAGCCAACGCCATCTGAGCCCAGACCAGATCAGCGCCACCCCAGCCAACCCACAGATGTGAGAGTGAGGAACGCATGTCATGACACACTGAGTTTTGGGCTGTTATGCAGCATTAGGTGAAAATAGCTAACACCAATGTTAGGACCGGTATCCTGGAAGCAGTGTCATTTCAACTGAGATGAGACTGTCAAACAAGACCCAGCCACAGGAGAGGCCGGAAGAGCATTCTGGATGGAGAAGACACTCGCAGTGCAAAGGAGACCCCTATAGCACGAGGCACCGCCTTCCCGCAGTGCAGCTCCTGATGCATCTGTGTGTATCTCCCCCAAGAGGGCGCAGTAAGTACCCGAGGTCATGTGTGTCACTTACTTACATTTGTAGCCCCAGGGCCTTGTGCAGCTATTGGGACACAGCAAACATGAACTGTGTGAACAGCTACGGTGGTAAAAAGAAGCTGAAAGAACAGTGCATTCTTCATCGAAGTGTTCCCCCTTGATAAGGGAGCCAAAATGAAAATAAACATAGAAAAGTGGTTCTCAGCCAGAGGTGGTCGGCCCACCACCAAGACCATTAGGCAGCATGTCTGGAGACATTCTGGACAGTCATGACTGGGAAGGCGGGTGCTACTGGCCCCTGGTGGGTGGAGGCCAGGGATGCAGCCGAACATCCTACACCACACAGAGCAGCCCCACCACAAAGACCCATCCAGCCCCAAATGTCAATGGAGCCAATGACGAGAAATCCTGGCCTGGAACAAGGCCTTCTTCCTTTCTGATTCCCGAGTGCTCACAATGAACCTGCTCAAGCTTTTCTACTGCAGAATAATGAACTCTGAAGCAATGGTGTGCACAAGCAGATTGATTTTTGTGTCAATTGTAGAGTCTGTGGGCCAAGAGGAGAATGCTGCTTATTGAACGTGAAGACACAGCAGCCTGATCAGTGCACCCACCAAGAAGGCCCACCTTTCAGGGGTGTCGATGCTTAAAACCAGAGAAGGCCATCTGGTCCACCTCCCTGTTTCCATGCAGGAATGGGCAGCTGAGATGTAGCATCTTATCCTAACCTAGGGATTATTCACTTGAACTTTATGGACTAGGCTTTAGAGGAGCTGGTGAACCCCTAAAAGTAGGGAAGAAATCACACTTTGCCCTTCTCTGGGAAGCAAGTCCATTGCTCTCATCAGATTCTCCTAATTACCCCAGATGACTGAGAACCACAAAACTCCTCAAAAGCTCCCCCATCCCCTTGCTGCTTCACTAGACACAGAAACATCTGCTCACAGCATTTCCTGTCTCCTTATTGATGTGACCTCAATAGTCGCCTTGGTCTCTTTCTCCAGGCCAAATAATTCCAATTCTACTTAAAGAAGTCCATTTTAAAGCCAAATCATGTTTGCTCTCAGGTCTTTTTTTAAAAAGTGGTCAATTCAACCCTATTGAGTACTCTGGTGAGTGGCAGACCCCACACTGAGCCTGGAGATTATAAAATTACCTCAAGGAGCTGAAACTACTGACAGTAAAGAAGCTAGCAGTGGCTGGGCCTGGTGGCTCACACCTGTAATCCCAGTACTTTGGGAGGCTGAGCAGGTTCACTTGAGGTCAGGAGTTTGAGACCAGCCTGGGCAACTTGGTGAAACTCCATCTCTACTGAAAATACAAAAATTAGCCGGGTATACGGTGGCACATGCCTGTAGTTCCAGTTATTGGGAGACTGAGGCACAAGAATTGCTTGAACCTGGGAGGCAGAGGTTGCAGTGGGCTAAGATCATACCACTATACTCCTCCAGCCTGGGTGATGGAGTGAGACTCTGTCTCAAAAAAAGCAGCAGCTAGCAGTGAACAGAGCATGAGCAGATCCATTCTGAGGGAGAGTGGAGAAGTCAGCAAAGGCCCCCACGAGGGAGGAAAGCTTGGGCTGGCCACACTCCGTTGCAGTTTTCACACGTCCTAAAAACAGAGCTTTTATGTATATTTGAGCATATAGATTCTGGATGATAAAGAAAATGCAAACCAATTTCTAGCTGACAGCCAATACTAAGTGAGGCAGGATGAGAACAGGGCTCCATGCTTTCACTCGTGCTTTCCCACCTGTAAGCAACATTGGGTACATTCATTGCACAGATCCCCTGTCTGGAATTGACTTTAGATGAACTTGAAAACAAATGTACCAGCTCGGAGGAAGACAAGTGTATAATCTGGAAACAGAAGATATTTAGGAATCCAAATAGAGCATCACACAAACTTAAAACGTAAAAACTTGAAGGGAACAGATCACTGATGACACAAAAACACAAGGCTTTCTCTTGTGTTCGTGCTCAAGCAACAGAGCAAACTCTTTGGATTCTAAAACTCCCCACACCTTTCAATTCAGAAAATGACATTTTGAGAGTAAAATTTTTTGCACCCCTCCACAGCAAAAACCGTATTATCTGCTCTCCTGAATCACAGCTTCCTCCTTGGGGGTCTGATTCCTCTTTTTTCTCCCCTTTAGTCCTTCTGGGGTTTCTCAGCAATTCCTTCTTCCCTACCGCCTCTCACAGCTTTCTCAGGGACATTCGGCACTCTTTGTCACAGTCACTGGGTCTGATGCAACCCTTCCGCACTGCTTCTGAATTGCTATTTTTCTAGTTCAGTGTTTCTGAGCCAGGCGCACCAGCATCCCAAGGGGACCTGGTTAAAATGGGAGATTCCAGGGTCCTAGCCCACAGAATCCCCAGCGTTTGCATCTGTGCCCTTCTCCAGGTGATTCTCTTCTATGGAAGCACTGTTCAAGGTAGAGTCTAGATATGAAAACAAGGCAAAGAGCTTCCAGCCTTCCTGGGTCTTTAAATACTCACGCTGCTGCTTTAGGCCATCTTCCTATGCCTATTTTTCTTCTATGTTTTTTCTTTATTGTTTTTTTCTATGCATTTTTTTTTTGCTTTTTCTATGCATTTGTTTTTTTCTTCTACACATTTATTGTTTTTTCCTATTTATTGTTTTTTGTTCTTTTTCTATTTTCCTTCTATGCATTTTTTTCTTTTTTCAAGATGGAGTCTCACTCTGTTGCCCAGGCTGGAGTGCAGTGGAGTGATCTCAGCTCACCGCAACCTCCACCTCCCAGGTTCAAGCAATTCTCCGCCTCAGCTTCCCTAGTAGCTGGGATTACAGGCACCTGCCACCACACCTGGCTCATTTTAAAAATTTTTGTAGAGGTAGGGGGGTGGTTTCCACCATCTTGGCCAGGCTTGTCTTGAACTCCTGACCTCATGATCCACCCACCTCAGCCTCCCAAAGTGCTGGGATTACAGGTGTTAGCCATCTTTTCTTTTTTTTTTTTGAGACCGAGTCTCACTCTGCTGCTCAGGCTGGGGCGCAGTGGCGCAATCTCGTCTCACTGTAACCTCCGCCTCCCAGGTTTGAGTGATTTTCCTGCCTCAGCCTCCTCAGTAGCTGGAATTACAGGCACCTGCCACCATGCCCAGCTAATTTTTGTATTTTTTAGTAGAGATGGAGTTCCGCCACGTTGACCAGGCTGATCTTGAACTCCTGACCTCAAATGATCCACCCACTTCAGCCTCCCAAAGTGCTGGGATTACAGGCGTAAGCCACCACACCCAGCCCTCATTTTCTAACAATCATCTGATCCCTGGTTCACCCCCACCTGGAGTTAGGTGCCTCCTTACCATCCTTTTCCTTCTGACCAGCATCTCTCCCACACATTCAAAGCTCCATCCATAGCGGTGTTTTCCACCTATTGATGCTACTTCATGTCTCCTGCATTTAATTCCATTCTCTGGTTTTCAATTCAGACTTAAAGTCCTTTCCAAGTTTCCCTCTTGTCCTGAGAGGCTCTGGTCTGGAAGGACCGTGGCAGGTCATGGAGCAGGCCTCTAAATGCAGCCTCTTAGTCACATGACAGAGACTTCCAAATTCCAAAATTCAGGTTCGAAGCCCTGGAGAACTATCAGCTCTCCTAAATTCCGGTTCCTCAGCCTCTGCCAGCTTGATGAGCATCACCTGCAGTGTGCCCCTCACCCCTACTCAGCAGATCCCAACTGTGGCTGCACCTTAGAGTGACCTGGGGAGTTATGCCCAGGCAGCACTCACAAAAGTGGAACCAGAGACCCAGACACTGGCATTGCTGAAGAGCTTCCAGGAGACTTACAGTGTGACCAGGAGTGGGAAACGCTAACGTTAATGTGAACACCCAAGCTTGTCACGGTCTCCCCAGCCAGCCCTGATCCGCAGGTCCCAGCCCTGCCAACACTGCACCCAGCTAGGAACACGGCACCCAACGTGGCGCGGGTCCTCAGTGACGCTGGTGAACGCCTGAACCTGCACCGCCTGCTCTGTCTCACTGGGCTCCTTTCTGTGCCTCCAGTGGGTCCTCCGTCCCAGCTGGTCTTCCCAGGTAAAAGCCCCCGGGGCTTTTTCCTCAATCTTGCTGCCACCGCCTGGTTCACACCCTCCCCTCCCACAGGGCTCAGAACAGACTCATCTCCCTGGTCCTGCCAATCCACCCTGGAACAACGTTAATCTTCCAAAATAATATTTTCGCAAGTACCACCTTCTGCTCAAAACACCTCAATAGCTGCCAAGTGTCCAAGAGTTCAAAATCTTCCTTCTGGCATTTGGGGTCCTGTATACTCTGGGCTTTATCATGAACTTGATCCTAACCCCCCCACACCACAAACAGCTGCTGCCTGAGGTAAACCATCTGCTTTAGCCAAGCTGACGTCCTTGGCATAGCACCAAGTGCCCCTCTGACCTCGGCACATGCAGCAGCCCGCATTTTGAGAGCCCTTAAACATTCCCATGAAAATGCGTGGCGAGGAAGTCTCTCATTTTACTTGCTAATATATGTGGATCCTGCATTCTAGTCAATCAAATCCATGTTTGTACTATTAGTATTTTTAAGTGCTTAAAAATATTTGCCAAACAGATGTGTCCATCTGTTACAGTATAAGCCCCACGAGGGCAGGGACATCTGTCCCAATCCCCACTGTGTTCCCCGCACTCAGTAACACCCGCCACAATGACCGCTGGGTGAAGGAATGAATCCACGGAAGGAGGAGGAAGTGAGGAAATGCCAACTCCATGGTCTTCCTGTGGCTTCACAGGCACCAAGCAAACAACCCTACGGCCCTCAGTGTGGGAAGCATGCACTTAGAATGCCCCTCGCCACCTAGCCACCTTCCATCTCCCCTTCGAAATCTAGCGGAAGCCCGCCTTCCCCATCGAGCCCACCTGAGCCTCCTTCTCTGCATTGTGTTTAGCAAACATGCCTCACCTCCACCTGAACCTTGCAAAGGGCCAAGTGGGAAGATAAACCTCCCTAAGATCTTTCCACGAGACCTGGGCACGGAACCCAATCACCTCACTCTCTGCCCTCCTGCTCCACCTTGACACAGAAATTCCAGAGCTCAGGGTCACGACCAGCAGGAGTGAAGGGAGAAGACCCCTGCCCTAAGATGGATGTGAGCCGTGCTGCCAGCCCAGTCCTCTGTCACTCATGATCCAGCTCCCAGCAGCGCAAAAGCTCTACTCTCCTTAGAAACTGGAGCTGGTTCCGGGTGATGTCCACGGACTCACTGCTCTCAACTCACTGGGATGAGCCTGCCCTGGGGAGGGGAGGGGAAAAGCCCAGCTGGCAAGAAGGCTGCCGTGTGCCAGGAGTGAGTGAGGCAAGCTGCTGCCAGGACAAGATGGTCCCCAGGCTCAGCTTAACGGACACTGGGCCCAGCTGGCACAAAGGGCTACACATCACCAACCCGACAGTCCCCCACAAGTGACACCCCATGGCTCATTCTTGGTCTAACTTCCCCCGAGCAGCCCCAGCTTTCTTCCTATATTAGTCCGTTTTCACACTGCTATCAAGAACTGCCTGTGACTGGGTAATTCATAAAGGAAAGAGGTTTAATTGACTCACAGTTCAGCATGGCTGGGGAGGCCTCAGGAAATTTACAATCATGATGGAAAGCGAAGGGGACGCAAGACACACCCTGCACAAGGCAGCAGGAAGCCGTATCGAGTGAAGGGGGAGGAGCCCCTTATAAGATCATCAGATCTTGCGAGAACTCACTCACTATCACGAGAACAGCATGGGGGAAACTGCCCCAAGATTCAACGACCTCCACCTGGTCTCTCCCTTGACACATGGGGATGATGGGGATTACAATTCAAGGTGAGACTTGGGTGGGGACACAAAGCGTAACTATCACTTACTCTCTCCTTCCACCTGTGAGCTCCACGTTCCTTTCCCTCGGAGACCAGCCCAGCCACTGCACCTGCGGGGATTTTCACAGCTTGGGAACGCTCGGGGCTGCCAAGAGGTCAAAAGCCAGGCCCAGAGTCCCGAGGCGTTCACCGGCATCACACAGCGATGGCCGTGATGGCTCCTGCAGGGGCCCGGTTCCCCGGCATCTGGCTCTGTGGGTTCCCCCATGACCACGTGTCCCCAGTCCACTCTGCCCCCCAACACACCTCCTCTCAGTGAGGCCAACACTCGGGGCAGGAAAGCATGGCAGTGAGGAATGCGACCCCAAACTCAGGCTGGAGTGGAATTTCCATCTCCATCATGGTCCTGGGCCTTGGAAGTTGCCACACTAAGCTCACTCCCTCCTCTGCGAAGTGCAAATAACCACTGGCCCATCTCAGGGTGGGCTGGAGAATTCTCTGCGATGTGTGTAAAGAACCCAGCATCAGACTATGCCAGATACACAATACGTCTAAGTGTTACCTATTATTAATAGGCATATTATTAATTCCCAAGGTTACTCCTGAGCTGTATTCCCAATTCTCCAGCTTTCCAAGTCTCCTTGAATGAGTCAAGATCATTTCTATCACCTGGGAAGGCGATGTGTGTCAATGGTTCCCAAATTTTGCTGTGCTGACATTCCAAGGCTCCACATTCAAACACTGCCTTATACACAGTAGGTCCTCTATGTACACAGATTCAACAAAACTCTTTTGATCACACACATTCAAACACATTCGGAACCTCAAAAACATTCCAACCACAACAGCTCTCAACTGCGTTCCCGCCCCCTGGTCCTCCCCACTCCCCATCCCGCCTCTGAGGTGGAATGCTGCCTGCGACACTGTGCCCTGGCTGGCAGTGTGGCTCCACATCCTGGCCCCAGGACCCTGCCACCCAGCTGGACAGCTCAGCTCCTGTCCCATCCCTTTCCTGGTCTCATACTGGGAAGCCCCTCATGGCAATGCCAGCAGCTGCTAGAGCCACCTGCCCGTGCTGAACTGACTACCTCCCAGCCTACAGTGGCTGCCTGGTGTCTGGGGACACCAATTAACCTTCACACCATTAGCCAACAAGTCCTCCTCCAGCCCCTGTAAGAGGAGGCAGTGCGATGCTGTGGAATGAGCACTGGCTTTGGAGCCAAATTGGCTCCTGTTTTATGATTCCTTAGAAAGTCTCTTAAAACCTCCCTCTGCAACCTTCTCACATGGAAAACTGTGAGAATTAGTGGTTATTAGTATTTCTTAGCTCATATATATATATATAAAATGTATTTTATTTTACCAAAATGGTGGAAACGGCCTGGTGTGGTGGCTCACGCCTGTAATCCCAGCACTTTGGGAGGTCAAGGTGGGTAGATCACCTGAGGTCAAGAGTTCAAGACCAGCCTGACCAATATGATAAAACCCGGTCTCTAACTGAAAATATAAAAATTAGCTGGGCCTGGTGGCATGCACCTCTAGTCCCAGTTACTTGGGAGGCTAAGACAGGAGAATTGCTTGAACCCGGGAGGTGGAGGTTTCAGTGAGCTGAGGTAACATCACTGCACTCCAGCCTGGGCAACAGAGTGAGACTCTATCTCAAAAAAAAAAAAAAAAGTGGATAGGCTACAGAAAACTCAACTGTTTTTATTTCATTTATTGATACATGCACTCTCTACTACACTATCTTCAGCTTATAATGAGTAAGGAAGGACTGAAAGCTATTAGGGTATGTCCTATCTTCTCTTTCTGTGTCATTAATTTCAGCACTAAATGGTTGGCTAATACAGGGAAGCAACATGAAAAAGAGATGATGGAGTTCTTGGGATGCTCGTGTTTTTGAGAACGTTACTGTCTTCTTTCTGTATTCAAAGCAAGTTCTAGTTTGAACAGAAAGCATGAGATCTCAGAGCTGTCAGCACCTCCACTTACTCTGCTGTGGATGCAACATGTTATCTTGTGCTTGTTTGCATCTTGCTGAACTCCTAGACCTCGTGAATTCACCAGAACTCCATGCTACTGGGGCATCGCACAATATGCAAATGGGACAGCAACGAATGGCAGACACTCACACTGTTTGTATTTCTTTAGCACACATGCACATTCCATTGTTTCAGCAGACTTCAGTTTCAAAACATAAGTTCAAAAATAAAATTGTTGGCCGGGCACAGTGGCTTACGCCTGCAATCCCAGCACTTTGGGATGCTAAGGCAAGTGGGTCACTTGAGGTCAGGAGTTTGAGACTAGCCTGGCCAACATGGTGAAACGCCATCTCTACTGAAATTACAAAATTAGCCGGTGTGATAGTGCACACCTGTAATTCCAGCTACTTGGGAGGCTGAGGCAGAATTGCTTGAACCCGGGAGGCAGAGGTTGCGATGAGCCGAGATCATGCCATTGCCCTCCAGAGCCTGAGCAACAAGAGCCAAACTCCATCTCAAAAAAATATGTAAATAAAATTGTTAAGAACTTCTGGACTGCACAAGTCCTATGCTCGTAAAGCCAACCTTCCTTAAAAAGAGAACATTCAGACTTTCACTATAAAATATGATGTAGGTTTTGCAAAGATGCTCTTTCTCAAGTTGAAGAAATTATCTTCTTTTCCTAGTTTGCTAAGAGGTATTATCTGAATGAATGTTGAATTTTGTCAAATGCTTTTTTGTGCATTTGACAAAATTGGGATGATCTTACGGGTTTTCCTTTTTAGTTGGCTAATGTTAAATTGCACTGATTTTTAGATGTGAAAACCACCCTGTATTCCACTGCAAATCCCTATTTGGTAATTATACATGATTCTTTTTATATCTTTCCAGGTTTTATTTGCTAATATTCTGTTAAAGGTTTTTGCTTATGTGCTCATGAGGGATAGTCATCTGCAGTTTTTTTTTTTTTTAATTGTAATGTCTTTGTCTGGTTTTGATATCAGGGCAGTACCGAATTCATAAAATAAGCTGGGAAATGTTCCCTCCCCTTCTACTTTCTGATAAAGTTTATGTGGATTTGGCATTTTATGATTTTAAATGTCTGATGAAATTCAGCACTAAAGCCATCTGAGGCTGGAGTTTCCTTTGTGGAAGGTTTTAAACCAAAATTCAATTTCTACAATGGATATGGGCTATTCAATATTGATAGTTTGTGTCTCTCAAGTGATTTATCCAATTCATCTAAGTTGTCCAATGTATCGGCACACAGTTGAATATGACATCATCTCATAACTCTCTGAGTGTCTGTGGGATCTGTATTCATGCTTCACCTGCATCCCAGTACTGGTCATTTGTGTCCTCCCTCATCTTCCCAATCATCCAGCTAGAGGATTATCTATTTTATTGACCTTTGCAAACAACCAGCTTTCAAGTCACTGATTTATAATGTTTGCCCACTAATTTTTTTTCTGTTTCTTTCTCTGGATTTAGTTTTGCTACTTAAGGTAGAAGTGTCAATCATGAACTTTAGACCTTTCCTCTTTTTTTTTTTTTTTTTTTTCTGAAAATAAAGTCCTGCTCTGTCACCCAGTCTGGAGTGCAGTGGCACAATATCGGCTCACTGTAACCTCCACCTCCCAGGTTCAAGCAATTCTCATGCCTCAGCCACCCAAGTTGATGGAATTACAGTCACGTGCCAACACACCCAGCTATTTTTTCATATTTTAGTAGAGACAGGGTTTTGCCATGTTGGCCAGGCCGGTCTTGAACTTCTGGCCTCAACGATCTGCCTGCCTCAGCCTCCCAAAGTGCTGGCACTACAGGCACAAGCCACCGCGCCTGGCCTTTCTTCTTTATTAATAGTCTCCCCTTATCTGCGGCCTCCCTTTTTGCAGTTTCAGCTATCTGAGGTCAACCACAGTCCAAAAATACTAAATGAAAAATTTCATAAATAAATAATTCATAAGTTTTACACTGAGTAGTGTGATGAACTCTAGCACCATTTCACTCTCTCCCACTAGAGATGTGAATCATCCCTTTGTCCAATGTATCCCCACTGTCCATGCTACCCACCTGTGAGTCACTTGGTAGCTGTCTCGGTTATGAGACTGATCAACGAGGTACTGCAGTGCTTCTGTTCAAGTAACCCTTATTTTACTTTATAATGGCCCCAAGTATAAAAGTAGTGATGCTAGCAATTCAGATGCGACAGAGAAGCCATAAAGTGTTCCCTTTAAGTGAAAAGGTAAAATTTCTCAACCAAAGGAAAGAAAAAAAGAAATCATATGTTGAGGTTGCTAAGATCTAAGGTAAGAACAAATCTTCTATATGTGAACTTGTGAAGAAGGAAAGATAAATTTGTGTGAGTTTTGCTGCTGCATCTCAAACTGCAAAAGTAACAGCTACAGTGTGTAGTAAAGGGCATAGTTAAGATAAAAAAAAGTTATTAAGTTTGTGGGTGAAAGACACAAACAGAAAATGTGTACCAACTGTTATAACTGTTCTATTTTACTATCAGTTGTTCATCTCTTACTGTGCCTAATTTATAAATTAAACTTTATCATAGATATGTATAGATAGGAAAAAATATGGTATATATAGGGTTCAGAACTACTGACAGTTTTAGGCATCCACTGGGCGTCCTGGAACATGGCCCCCAAAATAAGGGGGAGCTACTGTATAAGCATTTAATGCTATAAATTATCCTCAAAGCACTGCTTTGTCTGCATCTGCTAATTTCAGCATGTTGTTTTCATTTTCATTTAATTCAATATATTTTCTAAGATATCTTGTGATCTTTTTCTTTTTTTTAAGGCATGTGTTTCCAAATATTTTGGAATTTTTCAAGATATATTCTGTTGCTTCTACTTCCATCCATTTTTGTTAGAGAACATACTTTATATGAGTTCAGTCTTTTTAAATGTATTGAGTCTTGTTTTATAGCAAATTGTGTGTCTTTGAGAACATTTCAGTGCACTTGAAAAGAATGTATGTTCTCCAGGTCTTGGGTGCAGGGTTCTATAAACATTCCTTTGGTGCAGCTCAGGTTGTTAAAGTGTTCTATATAGGTATTTTTTCTTTGTCTACAATAACTGAGAGAGAATGTTAAAATCTCCAAATATAATTTAATTGGTATATTCCTCTTTTTAGTTTCCTCAGTTTTTCCTTCATGTATTTTGAAGCTTTGTCATTAAGTGCATATGTATTTGGGATTATTATGTCTTTTAATGAACTGATTCCTTTGTCATTATGAAATGTCCCTCTCTATCCTTGGTAATATTTCTTGTTCCAAAGTATATATTGTCTGGTACTTATAGCCACATCATCTTTCTTTTTTAATTAGTGTTTGCACAAAATGTCATTTTCTATCATTTTACTTTTAATCAATGTCTTTTTTATTTTTGAGACTGGGTCTCGCTCTGTCATGCAAGCTGGAGTGCAGTTGTGCAATCACAGCTCACTGTAGCCTCAGACTCCTGGACTCAAGCCATCCTCCTGCCTCAGCCTCCAAAGTAGCTAAGACTACAGGTACATACCATCACCCCCAGCTAATTTTTTTTTTTTTAATTTGTAGAGGCTGGATGTGGTGGCTCACACCTGTAGTCCCAGCATGTTGAGAGGCCAAAGTGGGCAGATCATTTGAGGTCAGGAGTTCTAGACCAGCCTGGTCAATATGGTGAAATACTGTCTCTACTAAAAATACAAAAAAAAATTAACCGGGTGTGGTGGCAGGCACCTGAGGTCCCAGCTACTTGGGAGGCTGAGAGAGAATCACCTTGAACCCAGGAGGCCAAGGTTGCAGTGAGCCAAGATCACACTGCTGCACTCCAGCCTGGGTGACAGAGCAAGAAAAAAAATGTTTTGTAGAGACAAGCTCTCTTTTTCTTTTGTAGAGACAGAGTCTCGCTCTGTCACCCAGGCTGGTCTTGAACTTCTGGCCTCAAGCAAACCTTGCAACTGGGCATCACAAAGCACTGGGATTATAGGTATGAACTGCTGCACCCAGCCTATCTGTGTCTTTATATTTAAAATGAGTTTCTTTAGGATAGTTGATAGTTGGTTCTTGCTTTGTTATCCATCGCACAGTATCTGTCTCTCTCTCTTTTTTTTCTTCCTTTTTGAGACAGGGTCTCACTCTGTTGCCCAGGCTGGAGTGAGTGGCACCACCACAGCTCACTGCAGCCTTGACCTCTCAGGCTCAAGTGATCCTCCCATCTCAGCCTCACAAACAGCTGTACTCTAGGCACACACCAGTACTTCTGGCTAATTTTCACATTTTTTGTAGAGATAGGTTTTCACCATGTTGCCCAGGCTGGTCTTGAACTCTTGAGCCCAAGCAATCTGCCGTCCTCAGCCTCCCAAAGTGCTGGGATTACAGGCATGAGCCACTGCCAATATCTGCCTACTAAACTGAATATTTATATCACTTACATTTAATATTGTCAATATGGCTGTATTTAAAACTGTCATCTTGCTTTTTGTCTTCTACTTGTCTCACTGTTCTTTGTTCCTTTTTCCCTTTTCTTCTGCCATCTTTTGAATGATTTTGTTTACCTTTCTATTTTATCTACGTTATTGGCTTACGAGTTATACCTCTTTGTTATGCTTTTTCAGTGATACTCTGGGACTTACAGTCAACATCTTTAACTTAGTACAGTCTATTTCAAATACTCTATTATTCTGCATATAAGAAAATTACAGCCAAGTGTGGTGGCTCACATTGTAATCCCAGCACTCTGGGAGGTCAAGATGGGAGGATCGCTTGAGGCCAGGAGTTTAAGACCAGCCTGGGCGACATGGTGAGACCCTGTTTCTACAAAGAGTTAGCTAGAAATGGTGGTATATGCCTATAGTCTCAGCTACTTGGGAGGCTGAGGCAGGAGAATACCTTGAACCCAGGAGGTGGAGGCTACAGTGAGCTGTAATTGTGCCACTACTGTCCAGTGGGCTGGATGTGAGACTCAACAGAGACCCTGTCTCTAAAAACTAATAATAAATAAAGATAAATAAGAAAATTGTAACAATATACTTTCATTTCTCCCATCCTGTCCTTTGTGCTATTTTTGTCATACATATTGCTTCTATGTATGTTATAAATGCCAAAGTACCTTATTTATATTTTTGCTTTAAACAGTTTCTCAAAGAGATTAAAAATGAGAAAAGATAACTTTCACATGTTTCCACATATTTGCCATTTGGAGGCCTTTTCACTCCTTTGTGCAGCCCAAATTTCTATCTAGTATCATTTTTCTTCTGCCTAAAAAAGTTGCCTTAACATTTTTTGTACTACATGCCCACTGGTTATGATTTCTCTCAACTTTAGTTTGTCCATCAAAAAGTATTTATTTCACCTTCATTTTTTTAAGGATATTTTTGTTGGGTATAGAATTCTAGATTAACCCACTTTCTTTTTCAGTTCTAGTGTCCTCTGCCTTGAATAATTTCTGACCAGAAATCTACTGTCATTCTTATCTTTGTTACTCTCTATGTGGAGTGTCTTTTTATCCTCTTTTATTTTTTTTTCTGGTTGCTTTTATGAATGTATCTTTATTAAGCAATCTGATTACAATGTGCCTTGGTGTGATTCTCTTCATTTTTATTCCTTATATTTGTTTGGATTTTGTTGAGCTTCTTGAATTATGGGTTTAGAGTTTTCATCAAATTTGGACATTTTCCCACCATTATTTCTTCAAATCTTTTTTTCTGTCTCCCTCTCTCTGTTCTTTTGAGACTCCAATTAAACATATTAGGATAAGTTATATTGTCCCAAGTGCCAAGGATGCTCTCTGTGTATTATCTTTTGTCCATGTTTTTACTTTTCTTTTCTTTCTTTTCTCTTCTTTTCTTTTTTTGAGACAGGCTCTCACTCTGTTGCCCAGGCTAGAGTGCAGTGATGCAATCTTGGCTCAGTGCAACCTGTGCCTCCTGAGCTCACGTGATCCTCCCATCTAAGCCTCTTGAGTAGCTGGGACCACAGGCACATAGACCACTGCTGGCTAATTTTTATATTTTTCATAGAGACAGGGTTTCACCATATTGTCCAGGGTAGAATATTTTTTCCTTGTGTGCTTAATTTTAGATAGTTTTATTGCTCTAGCTTCAATTTACTGGTCATTTCTTCTGCACTGTCTAATCTACTATTAAAAATATCTTCTTTTTCTTTTTTTCTTTCTTTTGCTGTTTCTTTCTTTCTCCTTTTCTCTCTTTTTCTAAAAAATAAAAAAAAAATAAAAAAAATAAAAAAAAATATCTATTTAGCTTTTCATTTTTGATTTCGTGATTAATATTTTGATTTTTCATCTGTAGAGGTGCTACTGGATCTTTTTATACTTTCCATTTCTCTCATCATCATCCTGATGTGTTCATTTAAGTTATTTTAGGCCAGGCACGGTGGCTCAAGCCTGTAATCCCAGCACTTTGGGAGGCTGAGGCAGGCAGATTACAAGGTCAGGAGTTCGCCTGGTCAAAATGGTGAAACCCCATCTCTACTAAAAAATACAAAAATTAGCCAGGCATGGTGGTGTGCACATGTAATCTCAGCTACTCGGGAGGCTGAGACAGGAGAATCACTTGAACCCAAGAGGCAGAGGTTGCAGTGAGCCGAGATTGCGCCACTGTACTTCAGCCTGGGAGACAGAGCAAGACTCCATTGCAAAAAAAAAAAAAAAAAAAAAAAAAAAAGTTATTTTCACGTCCTTTTCTTGCTAATTCCATCACATCTCTGTTATTGCTAGGTCTACTTCTATTGACCTTTTTTGTTTGTTTGTTTGTTGGGTCAGTCACATTTCCTTGTTTATCTAGTAATTTTTTTTTTTTTGCTGGATGTCTCACACTACAAACTACCATTTTTCAATGCAGAATTTTGTCATATTCTTTTAAAGAGGACTCCAATGAACTCTGGTCCTGCATTGGCTCTATCCTTTTAGTCTTACAGCTCCCTCTGCAGTTGTTCTCTTCTGGTCTAGATGGTTGCCTTGTGCATGAGCAGATTGATATTCAGCCAAAGATTCCAGGGGCCCTCTATCGAGATTTCTGGAGATCTTTCTCTTTGCAGCTTCTTCCTTTTGGGATTCTGTCCCACAAATTCTAGAAACCTTAGAACTTCATGTCTCCAAATTCTGATCTCTGTCCCCTACATTTAGTAATCTCGCCAGTCTCTGGGTTCTCCCTCCCTGTGGCAGAATCATCTTCAGGTAGAAAGCCTAGGTAATGACAGTTCTCACTCGGTTAGTCTTTTCCCAAAGAATTACAGTCCATCATTGCCTGGTCCCCTACAATGGGCACAGATTTTCCCCATATTTTATCTAGTTGCTAGTTGTTCACAGTGGGAGAATAGTTCCAGGTTGTCCTGTTTACTCTTGACTGGAAGCAGAAGTCTAATCATGTTTTTGCAAGATGACATCACGGTAGATCAGAGGAAGAAAGAGAATAGCCACCCACACTCTCTCAACCGTATCCCTCTTGCCTACCATACCTGCTCCCCATCTTTCCCTAATTGCTATTCTTGGTCTCTAATCCAGCCATACTCTCCTCCTCCTTCCCTTCCTCCTTTTTCTCCTCCTCCCTTCTTCCTTCTCCTCCTCCCTCTTCTCTCTCTGTCTCTCTCTCCCTCTCTCTCTCTCTCTGGGACTTCTTATAGAATGTGCCCCCCACCTCCATTGCTACCACTAACTTTAAGGCCTGGTTCAAAGCCCCCTGCCCTTGGCATAAAGAGCCAAGACTCTGAAACTGGACGAAGCAGAAGCTGAACACCAGCCCTGCCTGCCAAGGGCCTGTGTGTCCCTGAGAAAGCACCCTAGTCTCTCTGAAATCTCCCCAGGGTTGGAGAGAGGATCAGGGCACCTGACACCGTCTCGCGTGAAACAGCTGCTTGGTTAGGGCTCCTCCAAACTCCACCATCACAATGCCACATGTGGCAGGCTCTTCTCTTCCTTCGCCTTCTCATGGGTCATTTGAAATCATCTCTCATCAGTTTATGGGGAGTGTGCTGAAATCTTTACACTCACATGGGACGTTCCTCAAGGACAACAACTCAATTTTTCCATTTTGCACCTTCTAATACACTAAGCAGCAGCAGGCCCTCTGTCTACACTGGCTGAATGAAGCCCTGTCTCTCCTACACCTGCTTAGGTGGCTCAGGTCAGTTACCTGTATCCCGCCACTTCAGGCAGGTCCTTGCACACTCTGCTGCTCACAGATGTCCCAGTTTGCTGCCAGAATCATCTTCCTGAGGGGTAGCTTGGCTCAGGTCACCTGCCTGCTCCAAAGCTTTCAATGGCTCCACACTGTCTACAAGATGGAGTCAGAGCTGTCTCACATGGCTTTTACTCCCCCCCATTTCAGATCCCAAATTACCCTCCAGGCTTCTTTCCTCTGATTGCACTTAATTCTCCAGTCCAAGGTTTTCCGCTACCCCATCTATGTTCATCCCCCAGACCTCTGTTCACAAGCCACTGCTGCTGCCCCTCCCCTACCAACCTTGGGTTCCAAGTCAACATGCCCTTCACAGCGCAGCTCAGTACGCCTCCTCCCGAGGCTTTTCTCTCTCTCTCTTTTTTTTTTTGCTCTTGTTGACCAAGCTGGAGTGCAATGGTGCGATCTTGGCTCATGCAACCTCTGCCTCCCAGGTTCAAGCGATTCTCCTGCCTCAGCCTCCCAAGTAGCTGGGTTACAGGCAGGTGCCACCACACCCAGCTAATTTTGTATTTTTAGTATAGACAAGGTTTCTCCATGTTGTTCAGGCTGGTCTCGAACTCCCGACCTCAGGTGATCTACCCACTTTAGGTGGATGCCAAGCCTCAGGCGGGCAAGGTGGCTCACGCCTGTAATCCCAGAGTGTTGGGATTACAGGCCTGAGCCACCGTGCCTGGCCTCAGGCTTTTCTCTTGACTCTCACAGTCTGTGCGCCACAGAGGCCCCTGAGGGGGGCGCTCAAGGACCTCCTTCCCATCATTGTGGGGTGAGCTCCACCCTCGCACCCAGAAGAAAGGAAGGGAGTGGACCAGGTGTCTGTGGGATGGGAGTGGGAACAATGACTCGATCAGAATTTGCCTATGCAGGGCTCTCCTCAGAGAGAGGGGCTCTGTTCACTTCACACAGTACTTCATGAAGGAGTGAGTCAGGTACCATCTTTCCTTTTTCCAAAGGGAAAAATGAGCCACCCCGCATATTAAGTCAATTACACTCAGCCAGAGGATATAGCCAACAATCTTCACTCTCAGATCAGCCTCTCTGGAAAGGAGCCCTCCTGTTCCCGCCTCTGACTTCCTTTCCATAAAGCAGAGGAGCAGAAGCAGGCAACAGGTCCCGGGAAAGTGCACAGCTCCCGGCTCCAGGCCTCTGGGGAGACAACCCCGGCCTGGGGAAGACTGGGAGGTTCGGGGAAGCAAACAGAATTCCTAACATTGGGAGAACGAAAGCAAAATTTACCATGAAACCAACAGCGGCTCAGCAGTGGGAGGTCTGCAGGCTGCAGATAGAAAGCACTCACACTGGAAACGCTTTCACCACCTGAGAACTCCAGCACGGACTCCAAGCATGGCCACGGCAGGTCACTTGCCCTCCCCCCAGCTCCACCACCATGCTCCCCGTCCTCCCCACACAACCACACACTCAACAGCCTCCGCACATTCCACTGTCACCTCATGCCCCTTGTCACGCCGAATCCTGGTGTCACTAGCTTCCAATGCCCACCTACCCCTCCCACCCACACCTTTTTCCCAGTTCCCCTGTCTCTACCTCTGCTCCCTAAGCAGAGCCACAGGGCACTAGGAACAGGCGCTGGCAATGTCCGAGGGAAAGTCTCTGGGTTTCCTGTCCCTTTCTATTTCCTGTACCTGTTGCAGGTCCCTGCCCTACCACATAAGCTGGTGCCACAGTGGTCATCAGCTCCCTCTTGGAGGGCTGGAAGAGCACCAGTTTGGGACCTAGGAGATGGATGGAGGCCACAGATCGAGGCTCTGACCCTGTCTCACTGTGTGACCTCAGGCCAGTCACTTCCCCTCTGGGCCTGGGCGTCCTCTTCTCTGGCAAGCTCGGAATGTCTCCTGATGGCTCAGGCTCTCCAGGGCCATCCCCTGGTGGGTGGAGGAGGAGAGGGAGCAGCAGGAAAAACCAGATCCCCTTGGGGACAAACCCCGACTCATCACTATTGGTAAATTCCACTCAAGCAACACACAACTTGGCACCTGTCAATAGAAGTATGGGTTTCAGCTTTACATAGTTAGAGACAAACATAAAATAATAATAACACTTGCATTTGGATGAGGCTTTGTGGCTTACAAAGTGCTTTCACTCACTGTCTCATGTATTCTTCCCCATGACCCTGGGAGTGCTGGCATCCTCATCACCGTCACAGCAAACCTATGAGGCAGGTACTATTCTAAGAGCTCTCCCTTGCAACTGAGGATCACAGAGCTGCTTCACGGCAGATCCAGCCGCAGACGCCCACAGATCTGGCCCCGAGTCTGGCTCTCATTCAGCATGGCTGCGCCCCTCCATCCTGCCCACTTACAGAGAGGGAACCACAGCTCAGTGAGATTACTTGGGTCTCAGTGAGTCTATCTGAGACCCTAGCACCCACAGACGGGTAGAATTTGAACTCAACTCCTATTCACTGACTAAACAACTACAAAACAGAAAAAGTAAGAAACACAAAGAATGTCAGCACTCGGGGTGAAGGGCGTGGAGACTGTGGAGCCCCACACCCTCCCATAGAGGCGCAGGGAGGTTAGCTGCGCTGCCCAGGGCCCCTGGCATCCAACTCCAGGCCAGGCTTCCCTCCTCCTGACACACTGCCTCCTTCTCCCCAAACCACCATTGTTCTTCTGCCCCACGAGGTGATAGCTGTATTGATTTTGATGCTTCTCCAATCCCAATAAATAAATCATTCACTTGGGACCAGAGCCCATGCCCAGTCTTCGAACAGGACCTCGCACTTGGCTGGAATGCTGCTGTCACCCCAGCCACCTCTGCCACCAGCCTGCCAGGCCAAACTGTCCCTGGATTTTCTGCCCCCCCTACCCCCAGTAGGCCTTTGAAAGATGCCATCCTGCTGTTGCAGAGGGAAGCAAGCAGGTACAGCTTTCTAGCCCAGCCCTGACTCTTCCTCAGCTCAAGGGGTGGCTCCAGCTCCTCAAGGAGGCCACCATATAGACCTCCAGTGGCACCACCTGGATGAAGGAGGCAGGGCTGCAGACAGCAGAGACATCTCATCCCCTCAAGAGGAAACTACAGTCACCATCGAGGGGTGTGTAGAGCTTTGCTTCCTCAATTGGCATAAGCTTATATAAATAGTCTATCCATCCTAAATGTGCATAGCGTCACATAAATATGCAATTCACAGAAAGATCTCTGGAAGTATCCACAACCAAACATTTGGCAATGGGTACCTAAGGGAAGGGGAGCAAGGGATGGAAGGAGAACTTTCATTTTTACTCTTTATACTCCTGTCTAGATTGAATTATTTTCTTACAATAGTGCTGAATAATGCAGAAGAAAATCAATATTCATATCTATCTTTCAGAGAGGGCTCAATGCTAACAGCAGTTATCTTTGAGAAATAATATTATGGGTAATATTTTTCCATACTTTGTAGTATTTTCCAAGCTTTCCATAGTGAATATATTTGTTAGTTTTACGTTAGATTGAACCATATGAAATGAAGTTGCCCTTTTTTTTTTTTTCTTTGAGACCCTCTTGCTCTGTCACCCAGGCTGGAGTGCAGTGGCGCGATCTCAGCTCACTGCAACCTCCACCTCCCAGGTTCAAGCAATTCTCCTGTCTCAGCCTCCCAAGTAGCTGAGATTACAGGTGCACGCTACCACGCCTAATTTTTGTATTTTTAGCAGAGATGGGATTTCACCATGTTGGCCAGGCTGGTCTCAAACTCCTGATCTCAAGTGATCTGCCCACCTCAGCCTCCCAAAGTGCTGGGATTACAGTCGTGAGCCATCATGCCAGCCTAAGTTGCCATTGTTTTACAAGTTGCAAGTGATTGGATATTGGCAATTCCATGCAGTTGAACCTAATAATAACTCATGCATCAATATTAAACAAGTATTTATGGACTGATTGCTCTGTACCAGGCCCATATCCAGATAATAATAAACTCCCTCTTTTTTTTAAAGGAAGTAAATAGACTGAGCAGGGCCTCCCTTGCAGGCAGGGACCCCGGGTTACCTGTCTCTGGATCCCAGCACCCAGCAATGTGTGCAAACCTGTAACCAGACCCATATATTTAGCAGAGTGAAAAACCAAGTAAGTAGATAGTTGGAAAACAGGCATACAAATAAAATTATACATCCTTTAAACATCAATGACAAATACAGCATCTCAGTAAGAAAAGAGGACTGTGGGCAAAAAACTGGATATGTCAGGCTCTGACGAACTTGATAATCATGCTAATCTTGGCTGATCTGGCAGGAAGACAGAAAAGCAGGGGGGAAGGGAGATGACATAGGGGTGTGCAGACTGCAGAGGGACACGGCGCGGTCAGCAGGCAGCCTAGGGAGGCTAACACACCCTCCAGTGCTGAGAAGCAGTTCTGGCTGCATGGTCCCGATGAAGGTCTCCCCTGCCTCACTCCCTAAGCAGCACATCCTGCCAGGGAGGGAAACATTCCGTAGTCTCTGTCCTGGCATCTAGACAGCATTAAGTTTCTCTATATTATTAATAACTTAGGGCCAGGTGCCATGGCTCGCTTCTGTAATCCTAGCACTTTGGGAGGCCGAGGCAGGCAGATACCTGAGGTCAGGAGTTTAAGACCAGCCTGGCCAACATAGTAAAACGCCATCTCTACTAAAAGTATAAAAATCAGCTGGGTGTGGTGGCAGGCGCCTGTAATCCCAGCTATTCAGGAGGCTGAGGCAGGAGAATCACTTGAAGCCAGGAGGGAGAGGTAGCAGTGAGCCGAGATAGTGCATTGCACTCCAGCTTGGGTGACAAGAGCGAGACTCCATCTCAAAAAACAAAAATCAAAAACAAAACAAAACAAAAAAAAGAACCAGGAATGGAAGTGAGGAGGGAGCAGGTCGGAGCTGAGCAGGAAGGGGAGGGGGCACAGGACAGCGCTGGAGCCCCCAGAGCTGAAACATCGGATCCGCCAAGATAGTTTACCCCCTCCAGAAATGGACTAACGTTACACGCGCAGCAGGCAAGCTCCTCTCTAGAAAGCCAATGCATTTATTTCTGCTCCAACTTTCGGAGTGTTTTCCAAGAATCAGTTATGTTTAGCCCCAAACCTGTTTATGCCTGTTGTTTTTTGGTATTATATTTACATAACTTAATTAAATATAACCTAAACAGATAAAATATGGATGTGAAAGAAATCTCATTGTTTCTAAGAAATGCAAAGTGACTATTCTGGAAATTTTTGATAAACATGAGTAGCTAAAATAAATTGCTGTTGAATTCAAGGTAGGCAAGACAGTAAAAATTTGGCCCAAAAGAAAGAAAACTAATAAAAATATAAGAGGATTCTGTAGCCAGGTTCCTTCCCAGTGACTTTTAATTCTTACTCCACTTTAAGGAAACTGTAAATTACACACAATACATCCTAGCTACAAAAGAAGGCCACAAGGAGGGGGCGGTAGCTCATGCCTGTTGTCTCAGCTACTCAGGAGGTCAAGGTGGGAGGATCGTTTCAACCCAGGAGTTCAAGCCCAACCTGGGCAACATAGCAAGACCCCATCTTTAAAAAAACAAAAGAAGAAGAAGAAAAAAAAAAGAAGGCCATAAGGAATACCAACTAGAGTACCTATATTTAAAGGAAAGAACTTTCCCTTCAACAAAAGATTAGCAAATGACTATATAGCTGAATATTTTCAATTAAAATGAGCTATTTAAAAGACATATAAATATATACATAGATGCACAATTTTTATGATTCCTGGATTTTACTTTTTATAAAATCTACTTTTAGTACATGAAACACACTTTAACTGTGTGTGTGTGTATATATACACACACATATTATATATATATATACATATACATGTACATATATATATATATATATATATATATATATATTTTTTTTTTTTTTTTTTTTTTTTTTTCCTGAGACAGAGTCTCACTCTGTCACCCAGGCAGGAGTGCAGTGGTGTGACCACGGCTCACTGCAGCCTCAACCTCCTGGACTCAAGTAGTCCTCCTGCCTCGTCTCCCAGGTGCCTGGGACCACGAGTGTGTGCCACCATGTCTGGCTAATTTCTTAATTTTGTGTAAAGATGAGGTCTCACTATTTTGCCCAGGCTGGTCTCGAATTCCCGGCCTCAAGCGATCCTCCCACGTTGGCCTTCCAAAGTGTTGGGATTACAGACGTGAGCCACCTCGCCCAGCCTTGAGTGTATATTTTGATGAGGATGGACAAATATGTACAGCTATGTGACTACATCCCCCATCAAGATGTGAAAGACTGCCATCATCTCAAAATGTTCCATGGTGCCCCATCCAAGTCAACTTCTCCCAGCTCCATGGAGTATCTGTTAAGGTACCATAGCTCTTACCACACCATAGCTGGCCTTTGAATAACAGGGTTTGAACTGCACAGGTCCACTCACTTGCAGATTTTCTTTCACCTCAGCAACCCCCAAGACAGCAAGACCAACCCCTTCTCTTTCTCCACCTCCTCAGCTACTCAACGTGAAGATGCAGTTGAAGACCTTCTGAAGATCCACTTTCCACTTACTGAATAGTCAATAT
The DNA here is from genome assembly GCA_004027715.1 of Plecturocebus donacophilus. Classification (NCBI taxonomy): domain Eukaryota; kingdom Metazoa; phylum Chordata; class Mammalia; order Primates; family Pitheciidae; genus Plecturocebus; species Plecturocebus donacophilus. Next base: position 51,548 of record PVKP010001598.1, on the reverse strand, counting down.
ATTTTCTCGGCTGGGTGCAGTGGCTCACGCCTGTAATCCCAGCACTTCGGAGGCAGAGGCAGGTAGATCACCTGAAGTCAGGAGTTCGAGACCAGCCTGGCCAACAGCAGAAACCCTGTCTCTACTAAAAATACAAAAAATTAGCTGGGCATTGTGGCATATACTTGTGGTCCCAGGTACTCAGGAGACTGAGGTAGGAGGATCGCTTGAGCCCAGGAGGTTGAAGCTGCAGTGGGCCATGATCACACCACAAAAATTAGCTGGGTGTGGCAGCAGGCGCCTGTAGTCCCAGCTACTCAGGAGGCTGAGGCAGGACAATCACTTGAACCCGGGAGGCGGAGGTTGCAGTGAGCTGAGATCACACCATTGCACTCCAGCCTGAGTGACAGAGAGACTCCAGCTCAAAAAAAAAAAAAAAGTTATACACAGATGTTGACTGTGCTGGGGGCAGCACCCCTAACGCCTGCTTGGTTCAAGGGTCAGCTGTATGCTGAGGCCACCTTTTGACTGCCTGTGCTTTCCACCATCCATCTTTTGTTATTATTCCTTTTCTTCACGTACAATAGAATTCACTTTTTTGGTGTACAGTTCCGCGTTCTGACACACAGTTGTGACACCACTACCACAACCGCCCATCTTGATCTCTTTCCTCGGAGACGATGACTTCTGACTGCATTTGGATCTGGAAGACTTGGCCCTGAGACCAGCGGCTCTGCGCTTCCCAGGGGGAGCCTGGGTGCCTTCTTCACCTTCACTGTTCCTCCTCCACTTTCTCTCCCATAAAATGCCAGTGACAAGAATATCCACCTTACAGAGTGGGTGTGAGGACTAAGTGACATAATGAGATAAAAAGTGCTTCAAAGATCCATGCAAATGTTATTTGTACCCAGTCCTAGGAGAGTCCTCAGACCCGTTAGGCTGTGGTGAAGGAAAGTGGGTGAGGGAGGGGGAGGAATGGAACAGGGGTACGAGGGCACGGGGGCATGGGGCAGGGCTGCAGCACTGCTCACCAGCCGGACAGGGGGTGCCACGATCCCTCAGCTGGATGGGGACTGCACGATCCCTTTCTCCCCTAAATGCAACTCAAAGCCTCGGGAGTTATGTGTCACTAACCCTGGTGAAGAGGAAGGATTCTAAAGCTCAGGGGGACAAAGTGAGGCCATCCAGGGCCACAGGGACATCCTAACCCCAGGTTCTCAACACGAAAGGAACCGAGCTCCATGCAGCTCCCATGATCTAACCTAATGGAAGGGTATAGCTGGCTTTCCTCCACAACAGTCAGGCCAGCAGCCCTCTTCACTGTCTCTCCCACCCACAACCGACTCTGAACTCACTCCTCCCTAAAAAGCAGCATAAAGAGAAAAGATATTAACTGAAAGGCCATTGCCGAAATGCAAAAAGAAAGAGAGAAAGAGAGAAAAAAGAAAGAAAAGGAAGGAAAGAAGGAAGGAAGGAGGGGAGGGAAGGAGGGGAGGGAGGGAGGGAGGGAAATCTGGACCAAAAGTACACTCTTCTAGTCGGGCACGGTGGCTCATGCCTGTAATCCCAGCACTTTGGAAGGCCCAGGAGGGCAGATCACTTGAGATCAGGAGTTTGTGACCAGCCTGGCCAACATGGCAAAAGCCCATCTCTACTAAAAATACAAAAATTAGCCAGGCCTGGTGGTGCACACCTGTAGTTCCTGCTACTGGAGAGGCTGAGGCAGGAGAATCGCTTGAACCTGGGAAGCGAAGGTTGCAGTGAGCCAAGATCATGCCCCTGCACTCCAGCCTGGGCGACAGAGCAAAACTTAGAAGGAAGGAAGGAAGGAAGGAAGGAAGGAAGGAAGGAAGGAAGGAGGGAGGGAGGGAGGGAAGGAAGGAAGGAAGGAAGGAAGGAAGGAAGGAAGGAAGGAAGGAAGGAAGGAAGGAAGGAAAGAAGGCACCCAGGCACTCCAGCCTGGGCAACAGAGCAAAACTCCATCTGGAAAGAAGGAAGGAAGGAAGGGACGGAGGGAGGGAGTGAGGGAGGGTGGCTGGGATTACAGGCATGCACCACCACGTCCAGCTAATTTTGTATTTTTAGTAGAAATGGGGTTTCACCATGTTGGCCAGGCTGGTCTTGAACTCCTGACCTCAGGTGATCTGCCTGCCTCAGCCTCCCAAAGTGCTGGGATGACGGGCGTGAGCCACCGCACCCAGCCATCTTTCTCTTTTGCCTCCTATGCTCCATTTCTCTATTGTGTTGTTTTTGCTTTTTCTCTGATTATTAGAGTTATTAACCAAAGCCCTGTCCAGCAAGCAAAGCCATGATCACTACAGTGAGATAGGAAGGTACCATTTGTTTTTCCTTAGTTACTATGAGGAAATGGTGAATAATCATAAAGTGTGTTTTTGCATTTTTTAAGACAAAAATTGTCTAGGAAAGTTGACTATGGGTGTTTCCCAAACCCTGACTGGGGTGTTGGACCCTCAGTCAGGGGTTGGGAAATAATGAGAGGGTGAATATGGCCAAGTGGGGAGGGATGTCGGGGACACCCCAACCAGAGAGGCAAAGGCAGGGCTTGAAGCCACACAGGCGCCCTTACGACATCCTGGAAAAAGCCTGGGACTGCTCTTCCCTCCCTTGCAGTTGGGCCAGGCTTTTCTACAATTCCTTATCAGGCCACACCTGTAATCCCAGCACTTTGGGAGGTTGAGGCAGGTGGATCACCTGAGGTCAGGAGTTCAAGTCCAGCCTGGCCAACATGGTGAACCCCTGTCTCTACTGAAAATACAAAAATCACCCAGGTGCGGTTGGCGGGCACCTGTAATCTCAGCTACTTGGAAGGCTGAGGCAGGAGACTCGCTTGAACCCATGAGGCAGAGGTTGCAGTGAGCCGAGATGGCACCACTGCAATATAGCCTGGGCGACAGAGCAAGACTGTATCAAAAAAAAAAAAAAATCCTTATCAGAGCCAATAATCATAACAATGACAGTGACAGCCAGAGCAACAGTCATTTCTAGTGCCTGCTACCTATCTTAGTGAAGGAGGTATTATTATCACCCCCATTTTGCAGAGGGAGAAACCAGAGAGATTAAATAACTTACCCAGATCTCACAGCTGGTAAGTGGGGGAGCTCTTAGCAATTCAAGCTGAATGACTATGACGCCAGTGCTTTGACCCAGGGTCCAAAGCAGAAAGCCACCCGGAGTGAGGCTTGCCCAAGATTCACAAGGTCCCTTCATTACGCCATAATTCACTACGCCTGCTGTAGAGGCCAGCAGGTCTGAGACACAATGGAAGGGTTAAGAAATGCTACCACCTGTAATCCCTGCACTTTGGGAGGCCGAGGCAGGAGAATCTCTTGAGCCCGGGAGGCAGAGTTTGCAGTGAGCAGAGAGCACTGCAGCCCGGGCGAGAGAATGAGACTCTGTTTCCAAAAAAAAAAAAAAAAAGACCACCCGAGATTGGGCTTTTTACTGAAATAAAGAGGGACTATCCCAAATTTGTTCCCAGAGATGGGCCATATGATATTAACAACTACAAGCCCAATTCCAGCGGGGTGGGTGAATGTGCGCTCCGGAGCACTCAGTGCTACATGAATGAAAGGTAAGCTGTCAGCATGGGCAGGAGTAGAGCAAAAGGCGCTGAAGGGTGAGGCTGTGTGTCACTCCTTGGCTGGCTTCAGCTGACAGGACTGCCTGCAGTAGACAATGTGCCTCTGGGCAGTGGGGTTGGCACCCAGGCCCACATGGGAGGATGAACAACCCTCAGCACCATGCCATGCACTTTGTTCAAATTCCCCTTTGGGAACTTACTGATTTGGCATCTTAGGAAATGGCACACGTGGTATTACCTTCCCCCACTCCCACCCCACTGCCCTCCAGAAAAGGTAGAAGGTCCACCTACCATGATTAGGTTGGTGACCAGGCCTTGAGCAATCCGTTTTATAAGAATCAGGCTCAAGGCTGGGCATGACGGCTCACACCTATAATCCCAGCACTTTGGGAGGCCGAGGCAGGTGGATCACTTGAGACCAGGAGTTTGAGACCAGCCTGGCCAACACTGTGAAACCCCGTCTCTACTAGAAATATAAAAACTAGCCAGGCATGGTAGCATGCACTTGTAATCCCAACTATTCAGGAGGCTGAGGCAGGAGAATCACTTGAACCCAGGAGGCGGAGGTTATAGTGAGCCAGGATCGCACCACTGCACTCTAGCCTGGGCGGCAGAGTGAAACTCCATCTCAAAAATAAAAATAAAAAGAATCAGGCTCATGGGGATAAATTCCTCAGGGCCTAATCCCCTTGGGTGAGAAACTCTGCCCTCAAGGACAGTCCAGGAGCCCACCGAGAGCTGGCCAGGCAGCTGTCACAGTCTTCAGCTACCAGATCTGATTCAGCCAACACCAAACTACGCTTCCTGGAGACCAGTCCTGAAGTGACACGTGAACAACAGTTCAGCCACGGAAATCGTGCGAAAGTTCAAGTCCAGTCGCTTATGCTGGGGTTTTGAATGGAGCTCAAGAGAGGGGTAGATTTATTCTGAAATAGGTCATTTACTTTTCTGTTTACAAGAAGGAAAGTGTTGTCGAGGAGAGGAAAGGGAAAAGGAAAGAAGCAGTTTCATCTCTAATCAAAGTGAATTCCTTAGGAACCACAAAGAGGAATTTCCTGGAAGAAAGAACTGAAAACCTGCTCAGAAGAAGGAAGAAGCATCAGACAGAAAATGGCCAGGAGGGGAAAGGAGAGGGGGGATGGCCCGCTAAAACAACAATAGTTAGGAAGTAAAATGCAAGTGACACAAAAATAAAATCAATAAATTAAGAGTAGGCAAGGACGGGCGCGGTGGCTCACACCTGCAATCTCAGCACTTTGGGAGGCTGAGGTGGGTGGATCTCTTGAGTTCAGGAGTTGGAGACCAGCCTGGCCAACATGGCAAAACCCCATCTCTATACAAATACAAAAATTGGCGGGGTGTGGTGGTGAGCACCTGTAATCCCAGCTACTTGGGAGGCTAAGGCAGGAGAATCACTTGAGCCCAGGAGACAGAAGTTGCAGTGAGCCGATATCATGGCACTGCACTCCAGCCTGGGCAATAGAGCGAGACAGTATGTCAAGAAAAAATAAAAATAAAAAAATTAAGAGTAGACAAATGCCCTACAGAAAAGGAATAGTATAATATTCTGCAATATTATTCAGCATTTGATAATTTGAAATATTCTTAACAATAATCCTTTTACACTGAGGAAAAAGAGCTAGCTGATTACACAGAAAAGAGATGAGAAAAGGATACTGAAGAAACTTGGTCTGATTCATTCATAGTTCAGAGATCAGAGATGGTCTAGCATCCACATGGTGCTTTGTAGTTCAAGGTGCCTCTATATACCTTGTCCATCCCTCTCTCACCAGGTAACACAGTCACACTCTCATGCCCTTGTTTGCCTGGTAGAACTGTCGAGAGCAGTCCCTCGCCTGGCGTCATGGCCCCACGTTGGCTAGGCTTAAGACTCCCCAGTGCAAGAGCATCAATCATGCAAAACACCATCAGACAGACACTGCTTCCTACTTTCTAATGGCCAATCTACCCAGCACAAGTTATGTGGAGCAAGCAGGGGTCCAGGCAGGAAGCAGAGGCAGGGGCGGGTTACGGATGTCCCATGCTAAGGATCCCCCACACGTCGGACTGCTCCACATGTTGGGGGGCTTCCTTAGCATGGGACATCCGTGACTAAGACCCCCTCCCTTTTGATTCTACACACTCTTCCCTGGCAACCCCTCAGCTTCCCTACAGTTTCAGGTGCCACTTAAATGCTGATGATTCTCAAATCTGCAACTCTAGACCTTTCTTCTCCAGATCTTGAGTATGAGGTCTGGTACACAGAAGATGTTCAATAACTTTCCACTGAGTAATCTGAGAGTTCCACTTAAATGTCCCTCAGGCACCTCAAACCAAACTCATCTTCTCCATCCCCTACTTCCGTCCTGGTGGGTAGCCCTCATGGCGCCACACCGAGACTCCCTCACTAGCCTCCTGCACAGCGTTAGCTTCAATCAGGTCCACCAAGATGATCCTCCTAAATGCAAACCCAATCCTATATGGTGCTTGTGAAGCTTGTGCACATGCAAATATCCACCTCCTGAGGAAGGAATACAAACAGCAGAGCCAAGTTGCCGACCCCAGCTGAGGAGAGAAAGGGGCAGGATTGGTGCTGGCGTCCATGATGAAGCCACACACCCTGTCACCTAGGGGCAGTGTCCTGGACATAGGGGCTGCTGCATGCTTGAGAAGGTAAGAGAATGACTTCTTACCCAGATAAGGCAAGGAAAAGTCCATACAGATGAATTCTGAGTCATCATTTCTCTCTATGCAATGCAGTTTCTGAAACTTTCTAAAAATCTTAGAAATGATGTATTGGATCCTACAGAGAATCAATACCTTAAAGGAGTTAAATACACTGGGCTCTGGGCCACATTTCTAACTTTTGAAGCATCCTGTGGTCACAGAGTATTTTGGACCCTACCCAAACTCATGGCTTTAATTAGTTGAGTCTCCCCAGCATCCCCCATGTGCCTCCTGGTTTCTCAGACAGCCTCAGAAGACAACTGCGATCAATTCATTCCCTGCCTGTACATGTGCCACTCAAACATGAAAAAACAGAACGAATTTCCTCTTGCATTTGAGTTAGCCTTGACTTCCTGTAAACAATAGTGATGAGCCTAACTTTTAAAAACTCTGATAGCTTTCACCTTCTCTCTGAGACCACCATGTTGTGAGGAAGCCCAAGCTAGTCACATGGAGAGGTCAGGAGGAGGAGCTCTAAGGCTCCAGACACTTGAGTAAAGGCTTCTTAGAACTTGCCAGCATAGCTGGCAGCTGAATGCTGCAGGTGAATGAAACTGTGCAGGTGGACAAATGAGTGACCCTAGCCCATGCCACGTGAAGCACAAAAACCACCTACCTGAACAGTCAATCCACAGGATCAAGAGAAACAATAAATCATCATTTCTTTTTTTGAGACGGGTCTCATTTTGTTACCCAGGCTCGAGTGCAGTGGCATGATCATGGATCATTGCTGCCTCCTGGGCTATGATCCTCCCAACTCAGCCTTCTAAGTAGCTGGGACTACTGACACATGCCACATGCCTGGCTGAATTTTGTATTTTTTATAGAGACAGAGTTTTGCCATGTTGCCCAGGTTTAAACTGTTATTCTTTTAAGCCTCTAAGTTTTGGCGCTGTTTGTTACACAGCAGTGGATAACTGAAACACATAGTGAATAAATCGATATATATTCAGTAACACCTTGAGTAATGAGTCATCACACATTACTGAATTTCCAAATATAATCCTTATTTGTACAAACTTGTGTTACCCAATCCTGAGGAAAATATTTTTGGATACTACACTCCACTTTTTTTTTTTTTTTTGAGATGGAGTCTCATTCTGTTACCCAGGCTGTAGCTCAGTGGCACAATCTCGGCTCACTGCAACCTCCGCCTCCTGGGATCAAGTGATTTTCCTGCCTCAGCCTCCCAAGTAGTTGGGATTACAAGTGCCCACCACCATGCCTGGCTAATTTTTGTGTTTTTAGTAGAGACAGGGGGTTCACCATATTGGACAGGCTGGTCTCAAACTCCTGACCTTGTTACCCTCCCACCTCAGCCTCCCAAAGTGCTGGGATTACACGCGAGAGCCACCACGCCCAGCCCACACTCCACTTTATACTAAATACAAATTAATATTTTCTTGATGAGTTGGTCACCATTATGCACATCAGTTACTACATCGTCCTATAATGTAACAACGCCTCCCACAGCGACAGAAGATGCAGAATGAGGGCTGCTGGTTGTAACACTCAACAACCCAGACATCTCTGCTCCTTAAAGATGCCCCCAGAAACACCTCCTCGTCCCCTAGATTGCTCCTTCTAATGCTCTGGGTCGAGAAACCAAAACCCTAACCCTGTTGGAACCATCTCAACAGGCTCTGAGGGAAGAGCTAAGGGTTTTTTCTTTCTTTTTTTTTTTTTTTTTTGAGATGCCATCTCGCTGTTCCCCAGGCTGCAGTGGGGTGGTGTGATCGGAGCTCACCGTAACTTCGAACTCCTGGGCTCAAGCCACCCTCCTCCCCAGCCTCCCGTACAAGACACATATCACCAGGCTGGGTGTGGTGGCTCATGCCTGTAATCCCAGCACTTTGGAAGGACGAGGCAGGTGGATCACCTGAGGTCAGGAGTTCGAGACCAGCCTGGCCAATATGGCGAAACCCCATCTGTACTAAAAATACAAAAAAATTAGCCAGGCGTGGTGGTGGGTGCCTGTAATGCCAGCTACTCTGGAGGCTGAGGCAGGAGAATCTCTTGAACCCGGGAGGCGGAGGTTACAGTGAGCCGAGATAGTGCCATTGCACTGCAGTCTGGGCAACAGAGCAACACTCTGTCTCAAAAAAAAAAAGACACACACCCCCAAGCCCACTGAATTGTGGTGTGGGTGTGTGTGTGTGTGTGAAGATGGAGTCTCATCATGTTGCCCAGGCTGGTCTTGAACTCCTGGCCTCAAATGATATTCCCGCCTCAGCTCCCAAAGTGCTGAGATTCCAGGCATGAGCCACTGTGCCTCGCCTAAGGGGTTCTTTTATAACTGCAGATGAGAAGGAACTCTGAAATCCTACTGCCCTGGGTTCAAATTCTGCTCCGCTGGTTACTAGCTATGTGGCCCTGGACAAGTCATTTCAGTTGTCACACATTTCAGTTTCCCAATATGTAAAATGGAAATAATAGTTGCCTCTTGCCAGAAGACACTAAACTGTAACAGCAAGAGCTCAGCAAACATAGCCACCTCCTCACTGTCCCTGCTCATGGGCCTTGACCTACACACGATGTGCCTCTGAGTCTGAGTGTTGGTGAGAGCACAAAACTGTGGAGTCTATCATCAAAAACAAGTAATTTGGTGATGGCTGGGTGCAGTGGCTCACACCTGTAATCCAGCACTTTAGGAGTTTGAGGTGGGTGGATCGCCTGAGCTCAGGAGTTCGAGCCTCGCCTGGACAACATGGCAAAACCTTGTCTCTATTTGGAAAAAAAAAAAAGAAGTAAGAAAAAAAAGAAAAAAAGAAGAATGTGTAATTTGGTGAGGGGGCAGCTGGGGGCATAGGGTGGCGCTGGAATGTTAACCCAGGGTTGGCCCACCCTCGTGGGATTTGCTGTTTGTTTATGAAGAAACTGCAGAATGTGGATAACCTGGCATCCCAGCTGTTCCATCTCACGGATGGTTTACCAGAGGGTTGGGTAGATCAAGCCCAGGAGTGAGCGTGTGTGTGTGTGTGTGTGTGTGTGTGTGTGTGTGTGTGTGTGCGCGCGCGCATGTGTGCATATGTGTGTGTGTGCCTGCATGTGGGTATAAAACTACCCAGTCACCTACCCCTGGCCCAGCCCTGGGCTTCCGTTTCCTCTCTAGAAAAACCCACTGACTATAAAGCGCTGATTTAAAATAATAAACACGAGGAGTCCAACATTCAGAGCAAAATGTCAGGGAAATAATGTGGGTGAAAGGTTGGGCCTAAATTGCATATGCACGATGATGGTGGGCAAACCCGGATGCTCTGTTTACACACAGATCGGGGTCAGAAAAGGCCACAGAAAGCCCAGACAGGGAAAGCATGGAGAAGGTGATTTTCTGCAAAGCTGTTAACATGTTCAATGACTGATTCTTCTTCCTCATATGCAGCTGGGTCTGATGGCCCTGTGGTCCCCGTCTATGCAGGTCTTCATTGTTCCGGTCCCTGGTCCCGCCGCTGATGCCCAGGGCCAAAGAGCCAGGACTGGCTTGAGTTTGTCTCCTCTCACCCTGCGTCCTGCATGCCTCTCCCGCAGCCTGCTTCCTGAAGACTGAAAGCCCTGAGCCTGCTGCTTCCTGCCTGCCGCCCCCTCATGCCAGCTCCTGTCCCGACTCAGCCCCCTGCCTCTCTCATGTAAACCTGGCCACGTGCCCCCAGGGAACATTGGCATGGGCTTCCCCCACTTTGCATCCCATTCCCGTGGGGAGAAGGGGGTGCCTCGTGATATACATTAGGGGCTCCCATGTCTTAGCACTGTTCAGCCATGTTGCTTAGCAAAGACATTTAGGGGCAGCCAGAAAAGCAGAAGGCCCAGATGCCTGGGTTCCAGAGAAAGAGAGGCTTTCAGGGAAACCCCCCATTCCACCTTCTAACTCACCAGTGACCCCTCCCCTATAATCCAGCCCCGATACCTCCTCTCAACTTCACTGAGCCTCAGTCCCCTCATCTGTGAAATGTAGCCAGTAACATCCAGGATTAAATGGGGTGAGGTGCATGCAACAGCTACCTGCAGTCTGCAGACAGGGTGTCTCTGGAAGCCTCAGCTTCCTCTCACCCTTCCTACGGCAGCTCCCTCCAGCCCCGAGGAGCAAATGTTCCTTCGCTGGGTCAATGACTTGCTGTGTAATTTGTAGGTGTGAAAGGAACTGCACAGCCACAGCTTCCTCGAGTTTTACTTAGTGAATAAAGGTCTTAATGGGTTCTTCATTCCATAAGAGAATTCTGCTCCCAAATAGCCTTTCTGCTCTGAAGTAAGGGTACAAAATATTTGTCCGCGGTTCCTAGTCCCTACTGTGTCACATGCTAAGGGCACACACCCCCAGCCACCATCCTGGCTGCCTTCCCCATCATCCATACTCATCAGCTGCTGGTCCTGTGGGTCCTGGTCCTGAGACCAGACCCCTTCTGCCTCCTTGCCTAGCCCAGGGGCAGGTGAGGGCAACTTATTTCATAACAGTTCCTAGGGAAGGACTCAGGCCAGGGGAGTGACATGGGCAAACCCTGCCAGCCTCGGCTCCTCCTGATCCATCTGTCCTCCCTTCCTGCTCCTCTGGGAGCCTCCTAGGATGGAGGACCCATCAAGAATGGGGGACAGTGGCTCATGCCTGTAATCCCAGCACTTTGGGAGGCCGAGGTGGGCAGATCACCTGAGGTCAGGAGTTTGAGACCAGCCTGGCCAACATGGTGAAAGCCCGTTTCTACTAAAAATACAAAAAAAAATTAGCTGGGCATGGTGGTGGGTGCCTATAATCCCAGCTACTTGGGAGGCTGAGGCAGGAGAATCACTTGAACCCGGGAGGTGGAGGTTGCAGTGAGCCGAGACCGCACCATGGTACTCCAGCTAGAGGACGGGTTGTGAGAACATTGGTCAGGTCCCTGCCCATCCAAGGTGGCTCCCAGAACATCCTCCCCACCCAGCACAGCCTGACTGTCAGATGGCCTCACCCTCCTCATCCCCAGACCCTGCAATTTTCACTCCCTAACTCATCGGGAAGCCCCAGCTCCACCCCATCCCACACTCCCTGATCACCTGCTCTTCCTGTCAGACCCCACCCGCTGGCCTCCTGAGAAGAGCCCAGGACAGGCTGTCCGCCTGGCCTCCGACCTCTCAGGCTACTAGCAAACCCAGGTGTACCTTCCATCCTCCTCCACAGACCCAAGCATGGGCTTGGGGGGATAAGGGCTGCAGAGGAAGAAGACTTTTGACATTGGCAATGCTTCTTCATGCTGCCAGTGACAGCAGCAACAAAACCATAAAACTCACAAGCCCCTAGAAATCTAGGTGTCTGCTTCAAACTGGGAAACTGCGTTCATACCCCACCCGCCCTGGAGGGAGTGCCCAGCCAGAGCCGATAGGACGGGAGAGAGGAAGATGAGGGGACGCATGTGGGCAGGAGAAAGGCGGTGCCCGGGGCTCGGAGTCTGGAGAAAGTTCCAGGACCTACCCTGACTAGGAGGGGCCTGGCCACCTGGTTCTTGTACCCCATCCTCCAGCAGCCCCTGCCCCCCATCTTTGACGGGGCCCACATCCCAGGAGGCAACAGCAGCAGGGCAGGTGAATGACGCCTCACTCCACGGCTCAGGGGAGATTGCTGCCCTCCCCACGGGTGGCCCTCCCCACAGCAATGCAAGCCGCTGTGGTGTTTTCTTTTCTTTCTTTTCTTTTTTTTTTTGAAACAGTGTCTTGCTCTGTCACCCAGGCAGGAGTGCAGTGGTGCAATCTTGGCTCACTGCAACCTCTGCCTCCTGGGTTCAAGTGATTCTCCTACCTCAGCCTCCTGAGTAGCTAGGATTACAGATGCACACCACCATGTCTGGCTAATTTTTGTAGTTTTAGTAGAGACAGAGGTTTCACCATGTTGGTGAGGCTGGTCTTGAACTCCTAACCTCAGGTGATCCACCTATTTCCCAAAGTGCTAGGATTACAAGCCTGAGCCACCACGCCCACCCTTGCTCCCACAGTCTTCAGAGGCCAAATGCAGGGATGCTTTGAGTTGAGGCAGACTCTGGTGGGTGGGCCTGGGAACCCAGGCACCGTTTAAAAAGTCACATTAGTCCCAAACCAGTGACTCAGAAGCTTCTGGAACACAGCCCACTGTAAGCTGGGGCCTCCTGCCTTGGATCTCAGGCTCCCCATTGGACCTTGAGAGCCCTCTGTCCCTCTTGCTCTGTTCCAAAAGCTGCCTCCCAGGCACTGCTTCCATGCCAAGGTCAGTTCCCCTGGGATGCTAATATTTTTATTCTTGATTTCTATCTTTTTTGTTTCTGTTTTCTAAGTTTTAGGGTTTTGTATCTTAACAGTACCCAAAGGAGAGCAATCATGAGCTCAGAAGTGATCTCCAAGTGGCCACATGGCGGGGAGTCCGGGCCTGGGCCCAGCCCTGCAGCCACACCCTCGAAATCCCTTTTCCCTGGAAGCTCCAGGAGTCTCAAAATAAGCTCCCTGTCCACCTGGGGAGATGAAGCTAGAGAGACCAGTCATCCCAGACCTCAGACCTTAAGCTTAAAAAGAACCTGGGATTGGCTAATGCATGGCCTGACATGACTGGTGTTTCCACCTAGCTGATGACCAGAAACTCAGAGCCCTCTCCAAGCTGTGCCTTTACAGAAATTTGGGGTGGGGATGGCAAAGCAGCACACAGCCACTATCCCCAGGAGGTGGGATGGGAAGCAAAGCTCCTGCTCTCAGGGAGCTCTCGGTACTCCATGGAACACACACAAATGAGCCCTGGGGTGGGAGCTGACGACTGGGGTCCCATCCTGTTTCTGCCACCAAAGTGCTGGGTGACAGTGAACCAGTTACCACCCATCTCTGTTTCCATCTCTGTCAAATGGGGAGTCTGGACTAGATACCCTGTCAGGCCCCTGCCTACGTTAACATCCTCTAACCATTTCTAGAACAAATCAGCAGGCTGAGGCGTAAGTGGAAAAATAGCAGAGGAGCGGAAGGTTCTGTCCGTCCACCCTGGGCCTGCCCACAGCACCTGGTCTCCAGGGCCCAGGCGGACCTCCATAGCTGCTAGAGGCTCATGGCCATCAGCAAGGATCCTGGGTACGCCCTGCCTCTCCTGACACCCAGCAGGTCACCGCTTCAGAGCTGACTCCACCCCAGCCCCACTAACCGCAGAACAGAGCTGGCGTGGAAGGCAGGCCATCTCTACCAGCTGGACCACCACAGGGTCAGGAAGTGAGGGAGTTTCTGGACCATCATCGGCACGAGAATGGCAGGCTGGGCACCAAATCCAGATGCAGACATCTCCACCTCATGCTCTGGTCACTGGCTTTCTGGCTCCCGAGGGACACACATTGCTGACTGTCCCTCAGGTCCCCTGGTCTCTGCAGCCCCTCAAGGACCGACACTTGGTGGGAACACAATATTATTATGAGTAGTTAAGCTGAGGCCGAAATTCCACCCCTTTCAGTAGAACTCGTGCTCCAGGACCAGCAGACCCTGCGTCGCAGTGGCCAGCATGACTGTCCACATTTGCATCCCTACCCCACAGCTTCAGTGGTGAGACTGCCACTCTCCACATCACAGAACTTCCTGGGCACCCCGAGCTCCCCAGAAGCAGGAAATATGATAACTGCGTCTTCCCTCTGGGCAGCCCTTCACGTATCCTAAAGTGCCATCCCCCACATCTCCTGCGATCCTGACAACAACCGTGTCATGCAGGCAGGGTGGACGTTATCCCCATTTGACAAAGGGGCACTGAGTCCACACAGCTAGTCAGTGTCAGGGGAGAGATGAGAATCGAGGAGCCCTCTTCCCACGGGAGGTCCTCCTTGCCAGGGTCACTGACAGGGAGTGGCCAGGACAGTCTGTCTCAAGACCAGCCCTGGGTGGACACAGCCTGTGCCCACACTCAGGCTGGGCACAGGTGAAGAGTGGCCCTGCCCAATGCCCTGGTATCTTCCTTTCTCTCAGGCCAACTACAGGCGGATTCCAGGCAGTGGCACCTGGGGGCAAAGACAGGGACTAGGGGGAGAGGTGAGAGCCCCGGAAGCCCCCAGGACACATTTGGACTCAAAGGCAAAGCAAACACCAACTCCAACAGGTCCCACGTTGGTGAGAGCTGCCGGAGAGGACCCGCTGGGGGACGGTGGGCAGAACTCACCTCCCGCAGCAGCTGCATCCCCTTCAGCTCCTCCTGCTGCTGCTGGGCCACAGTGACTCCCAGGACCAACGTGTGCATCACACAGGCGACCACGGAGATGATCACGATGGGGCTGAGGCTGAGGGGCAGCGTGATGAAGAAGGAGAAGACGAAGAAGACCTGCCAGCCCACCGTGTCGCTGGCCGCGTGGGCACCCGCGAAGTTCAGGCCCAGGTAGGAGAAGATCTGGGCGGTTATGAGCAGCCACAGCAGGTAGGGCACCACCCTGCGGGTGACCCGGTCCGGGAGCAGCCCCTTTTTGCAGAGCACGAAGAGGACGATGTCCAACACCAGTCCAATTCCAGCCACAGCAAGGGGAGCCAGCTTGTCGCTGGAGAAGACCACAGCACACATGACCACCACGTAGCAGTCAAAGAGGGCTGCAAAGACCACCAGCACCAGCAGGGTCTCGTGGCGCTGCCTTTTGAAGTAGGTCTGGTAGAGGTTCTCCAAGGACTCCGGCACGAAGGTCAGCCGCATGAAGCGAGGCAGGCACAGGCAGGAGCCGGAGTTCCGGACAGAGATCTCATGGGTCCGGCCTACCCCGCGGTCAGGGTCGGAGGGCAGGCTAACGGAGTACTCCGCTGAGTACTCGGCCGAGTACTCGGGCTCGGAGAAGCCCTGGTTCCTCGGCATTCTGGCTGGCGTCTGCTGCTGGCCCTAGAGAGGTGGACTGGGAACAGAGGAAGAGCTCCCACCTGGGCCACCTCTCAGGGCTCTCTGAGACCTGGGGGGAAGCGGGGCTGAGGGCCTCTTCTTGGCTGGACCGAGGGGCGGCCACCTCCAGCAGGAACGCAGAGCGGGCTTCCAGGGCACAGGTAGCGCTGATCATCTAGAGCTGAAAAGGGCATTGCTGAATAGAAGCACCTCTTCCCTCCTACCTTGTGGTTTCCCCATGACCCGCCCTAACCCTCATAAAAGAATCTCTGCTCAGGAGTGTCCCAATCCTGGGCCTTCCCTGCCACCCCCGGCTCGCTCCGCCGCCCACCGCACGCACACTGGGTCCTGTCCACGACAGACACTCAATTTCCTGTCCCTGGCTTGTGGAAGGGCCTAGCCGCCTCTCCATCCCCGGCACCCGGTTTCTCTCAGTTATCTCTTCTCTCGGTCCCTGACTTCCTCACTGAAATTCCCTCCAGGCCCAGTCCTTAGAAGCTGGAAATAAAACGTGCCGGAAAGAAATCAGCACCATCGTGGGGATTCCTGAGCCTTCCTTCTGTTTACTTCCTTTTTCCACCAAGCCCTCGGAGACTCCGGCTCCGATCCGGCCCCCTTCCCAAGCTCGGGGCGCCGTCTTCCCCGGAAGCCCGGCCCGGCCCCTGCGTTTACCTGTGCGGGAACTCGGCCACCGCGTGCTCCGGGACGGTCCCCGCGCGGGCCGGGGTGGGAGGGCTGTTCCCCGCAGAGCCGCGCCGCCCCGCCGGCGCCTGGGGCCCCTGCCGGAGCACGATCTCCCGCCGTCAGGCCCGGGATCCAGCCCTGAGAGGCGCCGCGCTGCCCCTCAGCATCCGCGGGCGCCCGGCCGCAGGGGGAAGGAGGCGGCGGCGACGGGGGCCGGGAGATCCAGGGGCGCCGGCCCAGCGCGCCCGCCCTGGGGCTGCGGCGAGCGCGGCTCTCCGGACCCCTCTCCTGCACCCACGGCGGCGGCGGCGGCTAGGGGCGCGCGCGGGGCCCTCCCCGGCGGGAGCGCGGGCCGAGCCCGGGGAAGCCCGCCAGCATCCTCTAGCCCGCCCGCCTGCGCCGAGCCGAGCCAGCCGAGTCCGGGCTCAGCGCCCTGCACAGCAATTCCCCGCGCGGCGCCGGCGGCTCAGGGGCCACGCGCGCTCCAGGCCCCGGGAGGCGGGAGGCGGGCGGGGCGGCCCCTCCCTCGCCTCAGTCGCCGCCCTGTCGGCCGCGCGTCCCGGAGTGGGGCGGCGGGGGAGGCGCCCGGCAGCGGTCCGGGGACCCGCTAGGGCGAGAGCTGTAGGGGCCCGAGCGACCCCCGATCCTGCACTGGCGGCGGACTGGGGCGACGGCTGCGTGGAAGCGTGGGCGTGGGCGTTGGGCAGGAAGGAAGGGGGCGAATCCACGCCTTCCCGCGGGCAGGCCCCGGGTCTCGGGACGCGCCCGCCCGCAGGTGAGGCGCGTTCAGGGCACGAGGCCGCCTCCTCCTCCGCGGCTTCCTTCCGGGCCCGGAGAGGCTGAGGCTCAGGTTTTGGGACCGCTCCGCCGCGGAGCGCTTGGGGCCTAAGGATTCCCGCCCATCCTAGGATCCCAGACTCGGGAGCGCCGGCCTGGGCTTTCTGCAGAGGGGGACCGCGGCGAAGGCCTGTCCTGCTTGTAGGTGGCGAGTGGCGATGGCCCAGTGGGCATCACGCACGTGGAACTGGAAGGGACACTGCTTCGAAGAGATTTCCCGTGCACATTCTGCCCGTTTGGGACGTGTTTGAGTTCACAGACTCTCCCTTAAAGACGCAAATGCTCCTTTGAATGGTTCCGCGTATCAGTCTCTTAAACCCTAGTATAAATTATTTTCATTGCATTTGACAGAACACCGTGCTCAGATCAACTACAGGCTTTGGGAATTTAAATAAAGGAAGAGGAGAGAGATAGAATGTTTTGGAACAAAAGCACATGTTGGGAGGTGGGTGCTGAGGATAGCCAGCAGCGTTCGGGGGTCATCTCCCCTGGGGAGAGCTGAAGGAATGAGCAGAGGGAAGAGAAACTCGGCTATCCCTAGGCCCCTGAGAGTGATCCGCGGGCACCCCTTCCAGAACCTCAGGCAGCACCTTCAGTCCCTCAGGGAATGGATCCGTTAGAGAATCAATCCTGCCTCTGCTGTTTCTACCATTCCCTCACACTCCGTCTGAAAAGGCGCCAGCTTCAGCCCAGCCCAAACTTTTCAGGGCTTTGATTCTAAAGGTAGTGGACCTGACATTAGATATAGGAAGATGGTAATTTAAATAAAGCAAAACTTTGCCCCATTGTTTTATTTTTTATTTTTTTGAGACCGAGTCTCACTCTGTCATCCAGTCTAGAGTGCAGTGTCCTGATCTCAGCTCACTACAATTTCTGCCACCTGGGTTCATGCGATTCTCCTGCCTCAGCCTCCTGAGTAGCTGGGATTACAGGTACACACCACCAAGTCTGGGGTAATTTTTGTATTTTTAGTAGACGGAGTTTCACTATGTTGGCTAGGCTGGTCTTGAACTCCTGACCTCAAGTGATTGGCCCAGCTTCCCCTCCCATGGTGCCGGGATTATAGTGCCACTACGCTCGGCTGCCCTATTGTTTTAATTTGCTGGAGGGTTTTGGGTTTGGGGGGAATTTTTTTTAAGGGAGGTATTTATTATTTATGAGATAGAGTCTCACTCTGTCACCCAGGCTGGAATGCACTGGCAATCTTAGCTCACTGCAACCTCCACCTGCTGGGTTCAAGCAATTCTCCTGCCTCAGCCTCCCAAGTAGCTCGGATTACAGGCGCCCACCACTATGCCTGGCTAAATTTTGTATTTTTAGTAGAGACAGGGTTTCGTCAGGTTGGCCAGATTGTTTTCGAACTCCTAACCTAAATGTATCTGCCTGCCTCAGCCTCGAGGGCCTGGCTCAAAGATGGAAAACGCCAGAAGGGCCTCATCCATCTCACTCACAGTGGCTTCCCCAGTACCTGGCACCTAGTAAATACTCAAAAAATAGTCATTGAATGGATGGAAGTCTCCCTAAGAAGAAACGGTTCTTTCTTTTCTTTTCTTTTTTCTTTCTTTCCTTCCTTCCTTCCTTCTTTTCTTTCTTTCTCTTTCCTTCTTTCTATTTTTTTTAGAGATGGGGTTTCATCATATTGGCCAGGCTGGTCTCAAACTCCTGACCTTGTGATCTGCCTTCCTCAGCCTCCCAAAGTGCTGGAATTACAGGCATGAGCCACCGCACCCAGGGTACTTTATAAAGAGGCATTGGCTGTCCCTGAAGGGACCAATGGCCTCATTCCCTGATGCTGAGAATGTCTTGGCCCCAGGACAATGAAAAGTAACCACTCTCAGAGTGAAAAGGGTGGAATTATGGGGTAGGTGTTTTCACTTTCCAAGCTCTACATTTTGTATTGATGTAACCTGGACGACTGGCATGGTTCACTTTTATAATCAAACAATACAAGAAATCTATTGTTCAAACACCCTCAACTCAGGACCTCAGATGGCTGCATGGGTGACTTGCCCCTGTGGCTTGTCCTAAAAGGAAATCAGAATCATGGACTTAGGTTAAAGCTTGGAGGGCATCCTGACCCCCCAATCTCCACCCAGCATCTGCCTAGATGGGATACCTCTTTGCTGGGGGCACCTTTTTGTTTGTGTGGTTCAAGACTAGAGATGATGGCTGAGAATTAATTGTTACTGGATAAACAAGAATGGTTTTCCCTCTTGGGAATGGGGTGGCTCCTGAATCCAGCAAACAATAGATCAGAGCAGAACTCTGTGTCCTAGGGGAAAACAGAAGTGGGAGAGAGAAGATCATTAGTTCCCCTGCTGCTGGGCACTGGGAGAGCCCTGTTTGGGGCCTGAAAGCAGAGCCTGAGACAAGGCCTGCGTGCAGGTGGTTTAACTGGGCAAGTGATTCCAGGGAAACAGAGAAGGGGCCTGGGAAGCTCAAAACAGAGAAGGTACCGGGCGCGGTGGCTCACGCTTGTAATCCCAGCACTTTGGGAGGCTGAGGGGAGCGGATCACGAGGTCAGGAGTTCGAGATCAGCCTGACCAACATGGTGACACCCCGTCTCTACTAAAAACACACCAAAAAGCCGGGTGTGGTGGCACACACCTGTAATCCCAGCTACTCAGGAGACTGAGGCAGGAGAATCACTTGAACCCCGGAAGTGGAAATTGCAGTGAGCCGAGATCCTGCTACTGCACTCCAGCCTGGGCGACAAAGTGCGACTCCCTCCCGCTAAAAAAAAACAGAGAAGGTAAATATGAGGGTTTGTGACAGAGTTGAGGGGACTTGATCCTGCTGGGACCCTCTGAGGAGCCTTGCAGAAGCCACTTCAGAGCTTTCCACTGGTGTTTGTCCTCCTGCTAGTTAAGAGTCGCCAGTCGGGGTGTTCTCTTGCTGGTTCTTCGAGGTTTGTGCAAGGGAGGCTAAGCGGTGAGCACCTGGGCAGGAAACGAGGGATCCTCAGTGCAGACGCCTGGCAAGGCCTGCCAGGGTGTGCTGCGGCAGGAACCGGAGTAGAGAACGGGGCAGGGGGGATGTGGCACGTGACACTCAAGCATCCTGTGCAGGCCCAGTCCCCTCATCCACTCCTGCTGGCTCAGAGGCTCCGTAGTTTGGATCCGGTCACCTGGAGGAGAGGCATGTAGTACGTAGGGGAAGCTGGCTCTCTGGAATCAGAGAGCTCAGCTTTGAGCATGGCCTTGATGAGCGCGGAGGACCTCGGACCAATTAGCCTCCCAAGCCTGTGTCCCTGTGGTGGTTAGTGATAGCACTAACCTCTAGTCAAGATCCTTGTCAGGAAGGAGGAGATTCATGGGTACCAAAGAAGTGAGCGGATCTCAACGGAACAAGTCAACCGGAGTTGCGGTCACTCGGTCACTCGCAGGACAGCTGAGCAGCCCTGAGCACTTCTGCTCCCGCGTGGCCTGCACAGCTAGGCTGGCTGCCTGCCCCCACAGACCTCTCCATGGCTGCCTCAGGGTCCCTCGACTTCAGCACAGTCTTTCTCTGACAGCATCGACAGCACCAGCCAGTCTGTCCCTGTGTCCTCACTTCTTCGTCTCTGTCCCTCTCTCTCCCTTCTTCTGTCCCACATTGGAGTCTCCCTGATTCTCATGGGGTCACTCACCAGGCCACTGTGGATGGGTTTAGAGTGTGTGTGAATGTCAGGACTGTGTGAATGTGAGGAGGGGGGTGAGGGGTGTGTGTGGGTGTGAGTGGGGGTTGTGTGTGTTCCTTTACATTTGCGTGTGTGAGTAAATGTGTGAGTGCATGTCTGAGAATGCACGTTCATGTTTGCCTGTGAGAATTGCACCTTCATGTTTGTGTGTGTGCGTGCAAGCACGTGTATATTTGTGTTTGTGTGTGTGAGTGGATGTGTGAATGTGCATGTGAAAATGTACATTCACATTTCCATGTGAGATGTGTGTGATTGTGAGAACATACTTTCGAATGTGTGTGAGTGGACGTGTGAGTGCAAGTGTGTGTGAGAGAATGTACCTTCATGTTTGTGGGGGGTGGGTGACTGTGTGAAAATGTACCTTCACGTTTGTGTGTGTGGGTGTGTAATTGTGTGTGAAAAAGTATGCTCATGTGTGTGTAAGAATGTACCTTCATGTTTGTGCAAGTGAGTGGGTGTGTGAGCATGATTGTGAGAACGTACCTTCACGTTTGTGTGTGATTGTGAGTGGGTGTGTGTGATTGTGAGCATGTAAGAATGTACCTTCACCTTTGTATGTGTGTGTGATTGTGTGTGTGAGAACGTACCTTCACGTTTGTGTTTGTGTGAGAACATACCTTCACATTTGTGTGTATGATTTTGAGTGTGAGAACGTACCTTCACATTTGTATGATTGTGTGAGAATGTACCGTTACGTTTGTATGTGAGTGGGTGTGTGTGATCGTGTGTGCGAATGTACCTTCACGTTTGTATGTGAGTGGGTGTGTGTTTGTGGGTGAGAACGAACCTTCACGTTTGTGTGTCTGTGAGCGTGAGAACGTACCTTCACGTTTGAGTGGGTGTGTGTGAGTGTGAGTGTGTGAGAGCATACCTTCACGTATGATTGTGAGAATGTACCTTCACGTTTGTGTATTTGGGTGTGTGATTGTGTGTGAGAACATACCTTCACATTTGTGTGTATGATTGTGAGCATGTGAGAATGTACCTTCACGTTTGTATGAGTGGGTGTGATTGTGAGCATGTGGGAACGTACCTTCACGTTTGTGTGTATGATTGTGAGAATGTACCTTCACGTTTATAGGTGAGTGTGTGTGTGATTGTAAGAACGTACCTTCACGTTTGTGTATGATTGTGAGCGTGAGAATGTACCTTCACGTTTGTATGACTGTGTGTGAGAATGTACCTTCACGTTTGTATGTGAGTGGGTGTGTGTGTGATTGTGTGTGTGAGAACGAACCTTCACGTTTGTGTGTGTGCGCACGTGCACGCATGTGCGTGGCAGTTGCCTCGTCCGTCCTGCTGGGTGCCACCTCACCTCGTCCTCCCCTCTCCTTGCTCAATGCCATCCGCGCAGGACTTTGCTGGCTGCGCTCGGGCACTGTTTCTAGGCCCTGGCACAGGCAGAGGGCAGCGGGCCGAGGATGCGCAGTGAAGACATCCAGGGCTGGGCTGTGCTAGGGCTGGGCGTGGCTCCGGGGCTGTGCCCCTCGCAGGTGTGAGCGTCTCCTCGGGAGCAAGGAGCAGGATCCCTGGTTCTGTCTGCCCAGTCTTTGAAACAGAGTGGCTATTCCATAACCTGTCATTGAAATAATGTCACCTGCACACTAGTCACAGTGCCAGTGACACCCATGGGCCCAATCCCCAAACAGTGGCAGCAGCTCCCTTCCTGCGCCCGCCCTCTTGGCACTGCTCAAGGCCTTCTTCCCTTTGGTTTCTGAGCTGGGGACTGCCGGCGTCCCTGTTTTACAGGTGGGGAAGCGGGAGCGCAGAGACAGGAGGTAACTTGCTCCGGCCCCAGCTAGGAAGGGGCAGAGGCCCAGGCCTTAGCCACCCAGCAGCCCGGCCGTACCCGGAAGGCTCAGGAAGCTTCCTTTGGTTGTCACTGCTTCACTGTAGCCAAGGGCGCCTTTAACCTCAGGGACTCAGCGAATCCTGGAGAAACGGCTCCCTGATGACAGCTGAAAGAGACTCCAAACACCATTCTGCTCCAGCCCAGGTGGAGACATTGAGGCATGAGAGCTTAAATTTGGCAAGAGAAGGACACGTGCCCGCGGAGCATGACTCGGAGTGTGTATGCTGAGTATTCCCGCGCCCTCCGCGGGAAGTCACGTTTCCAAAAGCACCCAGGCCAGCCCCTCCGGGAAAAGGCACCATATAAATGAGCGCTAACAAGCCTTCCCGCGGCTGCAGGGAATAAGAGAGCAGGAAGCTTTCAGAACAAGAGTGGCTAGAAAAGGCCCAGGCTGGGGCCGGGCGCGGTGGCTCACGCCTGTAATCCCAGCACTTCGGGAGGCCGAGGTGGGCGGATCATGAGGTCAAGAGACAGAGACCATCCTGGCCAACACGGTGAAACCTAGTCTCTACTAAAAAATACAAAAATTAGCTGGGTGTGGTGGCAGGCGCCTGTAGTCCCAGCTACTCGGGAGGCTGAGGCAGGAGAACTGCTTGAACCTGGGAGGTGGAGGTTGCAGTGAGCCAAGATTGTGCCACTGCACAGTGACAGAGCAAGACTCTGTCTCAAAAAAAAAAAAAAAAAAAAAGGCCAAGGCTGGGAGGAGACGAAGGGCCCCGTCCCATGGTCTCCCTCATGGGTGGAAAGTCACCAGCACCCACAAGAGCAAGGCTAAGAGAGCCTGGGGAGCTGGTACAGGTTCTCCGGTCTTAAAAGACACATGTGATTAGATTGGGCTCCCTGGGATATTCCAGGAGAATCTCTCCATCTCGCGGTTCACTTAATCACGTTTGCAAAGTCACTTTTGCTGTGTAAGGCATCATAGTCACAGTTTCTGGGGGTTAGGGTGATGACATTTTGTGTGGACATTATTCTGCCTATTACAGCAGGCTCCTAATGTGATATAGATCCTGGTAGTACTGACTCAAGGAAGGACTCATCTTAATTCTTCCCATTAAAACTTCATCTAATGTTTTTAATCTTGATGCTGTAATAAATAGGCCATCACCTGTTAAATCAGAGAAGAGGAAATCATCTTAAAGTTCTGTGAAATGGTGATTTTTCAGAAGAAAGAGACCCTATAAATCTTTTTTTTTTTTAAGACGAAGTCTTACTCTTGTCACCCAGGCTGGAATGCAATAGCACAATCTCCGCTGACTGCAACCTCCACCTCCTGAGTTCAAGTGATTCTCCTCCCTGTGCCTCCTGAGTAGTTGGGATTACAGGCATGCGCCGCCAAGCCTGGATAATTTTTGTATTTTTAGTAGAGTTGGGGTTTCACCATGTTAGCCAGGCTGGTCTCGAACTCCTAACCTCAGGTGATGTGCCCACCTCGGCCTCCCAAAGTGCTGGGATTACAGGTGTGAGCCAATGCGCTGGCCTCCCTAGAAATCTTTTAATGCAAGAGAATGCTGTAGAAAGAACTCCTACCTGTGGTTCCTTGCCACCCTCACCCCTTCCAAGTTACCCTCAGCTGCAACAGGACAGATCTCTTGTTCCAGGAAGGCTGGTTGGGAACAAGAGACCATCTGGAGCCGGCAGCTGAATGGATGGCTGAGGTTCGTGAACTTTAAGACTTTTCCAGGCTCCCTTTCTGCGGCCACTGGAATTGTCCCTCAGAAACACAGTTCAGACTGTCTGACTTCCCAATTCTTTAGCATCCAGGATTTTCCTTGGTTAGGCCCCAGCCTCCTTATTCTCTCATATAATCTGCACAACAGTCATATGAGTTAAGTACAATTGCCATGTCCATTTTACAGATGAAAAAACTGAAATTAGGTTCATAACGTGCCCAGGGTTCCATAACTGGTAAAGCACTGCCCACATTTACACCCACACCTCTGACTCCAGGGCCCGGCACTTAGACACTGTGGCCTGCTCGACATCCTGGGTTGCTGCTAGAGGAATGGGGTGGGGTGGGGGGCGGTTCGTGCCTTCTCCTCTTCTTGGGTAGGGGCCAACTTAGCTGTGGACCAGAAGAGTGGGCCATGGGAAAGGCAAAGCAGGAGGAGTTAGCAGTACTGGAGGGCAGGCAGGCCCTCTATCTTAAGGGCCTCTGTCTGTTCAAATCCAGAGACATCCTCTCCACCCCGGGAGGCAGGAAAGCAGCCCTGTTAGAGAGATGGAGAACTGGATGGCAGGTCTACAACAGGGCAACACCCGACCCTGGCCCAGGAGAGGTCTGCAGCCTGGCCAGAAGGGCTCAGGCCAGTTCAATTAACCTACTGCTGACCCATTTTCATATCTTAAAATTAGAAACAAGAGTACAAGCTCCGGCTATTGTATTTATCAAGTCAGAGCAGAGTGAGGCCAATGTTTACAGAAACTGAGGTTTCTCTGCTCACCTTGGTCATTTAGGGCACCCTCTCCTTGCTCCCTGGTCAGTGCCCAGATCTCCCCAGTTCTTGCCTTCTTCCCTCTCTCCCTTCTCAAAACACTATGTTGGACCAGATCCCAGAGAGTGCCCCACCTGGAGGTGACAATGATTTGAATTTTAAGGCTGAGGTCTTGGGACAATCATTAATTCTGTTTCTTCATCCTGAACCACTTAGGAATGAGGCAGTTGGGGCACAACAGATCAGTTTCAGATGGATGAAAGTTGAGCTGGAGGCTGTGTGGCCACAGCCTGGGATAATGCTTCACTCTGGACTTGAACCCCTCACCCCATCACAGGCATGTGGGTTGCCACAGGCCTCCCTGGAGAGGTGGAGCCTGCCCTGGGGAATATGGAATGGTAGGAAGGGGCTAGATCACAGAAGGCCTCGAATCTCAAGCTAAAACATCTAAATTTGGGCTTTGGGTTTTATAGGAGCTGTTGAGGATTCTTTTGGGCAGATGACATGTCCTGACCAGCTACATTCTTTCAGAGGATTGATTTGGAATAAAAGATGGTTTGAAAAAGAAAGACTGTCAAGAGAAAACTGGGCTGGGTGCAGTGGCTCATGCCTGTAATCCTAGCACTTTGGGAGGCTGAGGCGGGTGGATCACCTGAGGTCAGGAGTTCAAGACCAGCCTGGCCAGCATCGCAAAACCTTATCTCTACTAAAAATACAAAAATTAGCGGGTGTGGTGGCATGTACTTGTAATTCCAGTTACTTGGGAGGCTGAGGCAGGAGAATCGACTGAACCTGGGAATCACAGGTTGCAGTGAGCTGAGATGGCACCACTGCCCTCCAGCCTGGGTGACAGAGTGAGACTCTATCAAAAAAAAAAAAGTAAGAAAGAAAGAGAAAGCCGGTGAGAAGATGCAAACTAATCACTCCTGGAAGACAGTGGTCCAAATCTAAGTAATGCACTCTAGTATTCATTCCACAAGGGTCTCAGGCCTCTCATGAAATCTCAGGCTGACACTCAAACTAGATACATTCAGGTTTTGGGTTGAGCATATCCATGAGTGTTGGCAGAGAGTAGTGTTTGTAACTATTAAAATAATTCGTGCTGACATTGTCTTCCCTCTTGTGTTCTTTGAAAAAGATGCTGTTTGCCGCACAGGCAGTGGCGAAAATAAGTTAGCCACCTGCTTCGCCACCCTTTCCAATCTTGCTGAGTCCCAAGGGGGATGCCAGGCACTGCTGGGCACCTTTCTGAAAGCGTTCTCTTCAGTAGAATATGTGCTAAGCTTTTTTCAAAACTAGGCCTTAAAAAAAATTACACCTTTTAATTTTCATTTTAAAAATTTCTTTTTTACTCCATTAAAAGTCATCTCCGTGAAATGAGTTGAGAGTGATTTGAACAATTCTGTCACCCATTCTAAGATACTGCTGGCGCCACGTGCAGCCATCCCCTGCCGAATGGGAAGCAAGTGGCAGAGCCGGGTGTGCACCCGGAACCCCAGCAATGGGGTCTCCTGTCAAGCGGCCCCCACTCTCCATTCATTCGCAGCCCCCCACCCCCAGTCCACACTACCTGCCAGTTTTACATCTGTTTGGACAGGAAGGCTTACAACCCTGCAGTGCTATTTTTAGGAAGTGCTCACATTGAGTCAGCCTTTCTGCTGGCTTCACGCCCTCTGCTTGCTGGTTCTCGGGCTGTCTGCTTTTTCAGCAGGAGCCCCAGGCTCACATCCTCAGACAGTGAGCACGACGCCTCTCTTTTCCCTGCCCATCTCAGCTTTGGTCTGCACCCCCGTCTTTATCACCTTCCTAGAACAAGGGCAGGCTTTTAGGGGTCCATATTTTCTTGCTTCTCTCATTAAAAGCCTCCGGACAAGTCATGCACATTAACATGGATAGAGCTGGAGGCCCTTCCTCTTGTTTACAATGTTGCATTAAGGTAGCTATAAGTGGGAATCTGTTGTTGTTTTTTTAATCAAGTTTACATTCAAACATACTTTTAAACTAAAAATGACTGCATTTAAATAACTTCAG
The DNA here is from genome assembly GCA_004027715.1 of Plecturocebus donacophilus. Classification (NCBI taxonomy): domain Eukaryota; kingdom Metazoa; phylum Chordata; class Mammalia; order Primates; family Pitheciidae; genus Plecturocebus; species Plecturocebus donacophilus. Next base: position 24,919 of record PVKP010001598.1, on the reverse strand, counting down.
AGAGAATGATATCAAGAAGGATTTAAATGTTAGCTGGAAATTGATACTCACTCTTCCTCATTTCTAATCTCAGAATATAGCCAAGTGACTGGCATAGAAAAGGTGCTTAAATGCTTGATGGAGGAAGGAATAAATGAATAAATTATAAATGTTAACAGCTTGGTGATTTATTCCTCTCAAGGGTGAAACTTGGAATTTAATACGCAGAACTTTTCTTTAATAAATTGCAAGTAGTATTCAGGCATCTGCCCAGGGGTGGCACCAGAAATGTTCCAGGCAACTGAGTTTTATTACAGTTGTTGGGATGTTTTCTGTCTTAAGTCACCCCATACTCAATTTAAAATGGCTTAACCAGTAAAGAAAATGTGTTACCTCTAGAACAAGCAGTTTTTGGATAGGACAGGTTTAAGGTTATTCTAGTGGCTCGATAATGACTTTAAGGTCGTGCTCTTTCCACTTCTTCCCAGCTGCCTTGAGGGTAGCAGCTTTGCTGTCACAGGCTCCCGCTCCTCATGGTTGCAAGGTGGCTGCCACAACTCATCACATGCAGGCATGACAGTGTTCAACACAGGAGGAACAGTTTCTTCCCATGCCTCTCTTTCAGGACTTCAGAATATTTTACCAGAAGCTCCCCAGAAAAATGTCCCTTATATCTTTCTTTTTTTGAGATGGAGTCTTGCTCTGTTGCCCAGGCTGGAGTGCAGTGGCATGATCTTGGCTCACCACAAACTTCAGCTCCTGGGTTCAAGGGATTCTCCTGCCTCAGCCTTCCCAGTAGCTGGGACTACAGGCATGCACCACCATGCCCAGCTAATTTTTGTATTTTTAGTAGAGACAGGGTTTCACTATGTTGGCCAGGCTGGTCTCAACTCCTGACCTCGTGATCTAGCCTGCCTTGGCCTCCCAAAGTGCTGGGATTACAGGTGTGAGCCACCGTGCCCAGTCTTTTTTTTTTTTTTTTTTTTTGAGACAGGGTCTCATTCTGTCCCCCAGGCTGAAGTGCAGTGGTGTGATCTCAGCTGACTGCAGCCTTGACCTCCCGGGCTTAAGTGCTCCGGACCTCCCACCTCAGCCACCCCTTGTAGCTGGATTCCTACAGGCATGTGCCACCACACCTAGTTCCCTTATATCTTTTTGGCCAGTGTAGGGTCACATGCCCACTTCCAAACTAATCACTGGCAAAAGAACTGGTACCACTGTGGACAATTTCAATCATTCATGATTTACAGTTGAGCCATATAGCAGAGGTAGAGACACCTGAACACATTAGGACCCTTCCAGCAAGGAAAAAGGGAGGAAGAACTATTGGACGGGCCATCTATGGTGCTGGTTCTGGCGCCCCTCAAAGGCCTGGTCTGATTCCCAAGAAAGCCAACTCTAGTCATTTTCCTAGGAGATTCTATAAACCATGGAAGACCCCTGTTTTCAACATTTGTTGTATTCTGTGACTTTTTTCATTTGGCTGGGAATTATGTGGTTGAGGGATCTACAATCTATTTCACAGTTCAGCAACAGAGGTCATTCGTTCATTCATTCATGTATCAAATATTTATTATGCTTTTATTATCTATTTATTTATTGAGACGGAGTTTTGCTCTTGTTGCCCAGGCTGGAGTGCAGTGGCGCAATCTCAGCTCACCACAACCTCTGCCTTCCTGGTTCAAGTGATTCTCCTGTCTCAGCCTCCTGAGTAGCTGGGACTACAGGCATGTACCACCACACCTGGCTAATTTTGTATTTTTAGTAGAGATGGAGTTTCTCCATGTTGGCCAGGCTGGTCTTGAACTCCTGACCTCAGGTGATCTGCCTGCCTCAGCCTCCCAAAGTGCTGGGATTATAGGAGTGAGCCACTGTGCCCGGCCAAGGATGTGCATTTCTAACAAGCTCCCAGGCAATGCTGAGGCCACTTTGAAAATCACTGTCCTGCACATTTCCTCCGTTCCTGAACATCTGCTGTGCTTTGTAAATGGTAAGTGCTCAATAAGTCCTTGTTGCAATGAATCCTACACTTTCTAAAATGAAGCTTCCATCTTAGGGCTACAAAGACTATCCAAGACTTAATACCAACTAATAATGCTGATTGCAGGCTGCTGGTGAGCTGTCAGGTCTTCCTGCCTACAACTTCAAATCATGGTATCAATTAATTAGACTTCAGCCAAATCCATCCCAACAAATAAACTTTACAAAACTCCAAACCTTGTTCCATTAAAAATTCCTTGGCAATATGGTAGATATACTCTCTGAGGAGCTTTGGGGCGTTAGTTAACTTCATCAGGTCTATAGGGAAAATTATGAGGTGAGTCACCTTTATGCCTCTGATAGTGAAAAATGGTGTGGTTTTGTCTTTAACAGCTATATATATATATATACACATACATTTTTTTTTTTTTGAGATGGAGTCTCACTCTTGTTGCCCAGACTGGAGGGCAATGGCATGATCTCAGCTCACTGCAATCTTCACCTCCTGGGTTCAAGCAATCCTCCTACCTTAACCTCTTGAGTAGCTGGGCTTACAGGCGCCCACCACCACGCCTGGCTAATTTTTATATTTTTAGTAGATATGGGGTTTCACCACGTTGGTCAGGCTGGTCTCGAACTCCTGACCTGAGGTGATCTGCCCACCTCGGCCTCCCAAAGTGCTGGGATTACAGGCATGAGCCACCACACCCAGCCTAACAGCAATATTTTAAAACAGTCATCAGTAAATATACTTAGTGCCTCCTCAAGTGCCCTGTGAGGAATCCTAAGAGAGAGTAGACTTTGAGACATCATCCCCTCAAGCGCTAAGAATGTAGTTGAGGAGATGAGATCAGAGGGGAGGGTTCCTGAGGGCTGGGAGGAAAGCTTGGCTGCTGGAGGCTGCGTTAGAGCCCAGCCCACTTCCCCCCTTTCCTGGAGTCAACAAAGTGCCAAGCTGGAGTTTGATGTCACAGCTTGTGAGATCTTATTGGTCGGTGGTGCTATTTCTCTTCAACATGAAATCAACCACAGTGAGTATTTATACCATGGAAATCAAGCAAAAGCTACAAATCAGGGTTTCCTCAACCCCCTCCCCAGGGAGCCAGTTTGCCAGCAGAACAGTCACTCCTCAGTCCTAGTAGAAAACTCGAAGGCAGCTTGGAAGGTTGTAGTTGCAATTTTCAAGGGGAGCCTGACACGAAATTGGGTCTGATGTGGCACAAGAGCCTCAGAGTGGTGACGGCTGGAAGAGAGGCCTGAGGGGACAGTCCTCATGGCTGGGATGGGGAAAGTGGCCCAGAGTTACCAACCCTCCAGGAAGCAGGGCAAAGCAGGGGAGGCCTAGTGCCAGCCTGGACAACTAGGAGGACCAGTGCTCATACCTCCAGCCTGGAGGCCATGGAGGGACCAATGACATCAGTGGGAGATCGACCAGTAGGACCAGCTAGAGGGCAGCCAAAGCGGTGAGGGTAGGGGATGACAAGTAGACACAAAACGGTTCTCCTGGTGGGATGAGAGCTGAGAAGCTTGTTAAAAATGCACATCCCTGGCCGGGTGCGGTGGCTCATGCCTGTAACCCCAGCACTTTGGGAGGTCGAGGGAGGCAAATCACCTGAGGTCAGGAGTTCGAGACCAGCCTGGCCAACATGGTAAAACCCCGTCTCTACTAAAAAATACAAAAATTAGCTGGGCGTGGTGGTGCGTACCTGTAATCCCAGCTACTGGGAAGGCTGAGGCAGGAGAATCGCTGGAACCCAGGAGGCGGAAGTTGCAGTGAGCTGAGATTGCCCTACTGCACTCCAGCCTGGGCAACACAGCAAGACTGTCTCTCTATCTTAAAAAAAAAAAAAGGGGGCAAATTTGGGGCAAATTTGGAAAGCAACTCCTTTTCCTCAAACTCCTACTTTATGAAGCTTTCCATTGCCTATGGGATAATATCCACATTCCTATCATTTATTGAGCACTTACTATAGACCAAGTACTTCCTAGGCAGTGAAAAAGCATTGTATTTGAATCTCACAATAACCCCTTAGGATAAATATTTTATCCCTATACTTTGGGTAAGGAAAAGTGCTTAGTTTTTAGCACTTTTAAGTAAATTTTCTAAGATTACTGTAATGGTTGCATTACGGCGTGGTGTTCACCCCCGCCTCAACTTTAGATCTCCCCTGGGAAGAAAGAGGGGAGCAGAAATGTGAGGGGGAGATTATCTTGCATTTACTGAGTTTCAATCTTGAGTTAATTGTGTTTAAAACCAGAAGTGACTAACTTACCTTAAGAGGCAAATTTTAAGTTTTCCCATCCTTGGTGAAAATGTGAGCGTGGGAGCTAAGATAACTTCTGTTTCATAAAAGAATGTCTTTGAACATCTGAGTCTTATGGACTTGCTACTGAAAAAAATTTTTTTTTGCTTCCCCCAACCCCATCAAAATCAAGTCAGGGTTAGCTCTTTTCGAGGAATCATTTTTTTCTTTTCTTTTTTTTTTCTGAGTTGGGGTCTCACTCTGTCACCCAGGCTAGAGTGCAGTGGCACAATCATGCCTCACTACAGCCTCAAACTCCTGGGCTCAAGGGATCACCCCTCTTCAGCCACCCCGGTAGCTGGGATTACAGGTCCATACCACCACACCACCACAAACAGCTAATTTTTTAAATTTTTATTTTTTAACTTTTTATAAAGACAGGGTCTTTATGTTGCCCAGGCTGGTTTCAAACTCCTAGCCTCAAGTGATCCTCCCACCTCGGCCTCCCAAAGTGCTGAGACTACAGGTTGGAGCCACCACACCCATACTACTAAAAATTTCAAACCTGTGATATCATCTCAAACCTTTGTAAAATAAGATGCCAAAATCACTATTTCGTGTAGTAAGAATTTAAGGTTTTTCTTTAATTAAAAAAAGAACGGGCTTACCCAGGCATGGTGGTGCACACCTATAGCCCTGTTCCTTAGGAGGCTGAGGCAGGTGGATCGCTTGAGCCCAGGAATTTGAGACCAGCCTGGGCAACATGGCCAAAACCCGTCTCTAAAAAATATACACAAAAATTAGCTGGGTGTGGTGGTATGTGCCTGTAGTCTTGGGAGGCTGAGATGGGAGGATCACTTGAGTCTGGAAAGCAGAGGCTGCAGTGAGCTGAGACTGCACCGTTGCATTCCAGCCTGGGTGACAGAGTGAGACTGTCTCAAAAAAAATATCCATATCTATCTCTGTATACAATTCTTTTAAAAAAAAATGAGTTCAACAATGCCTGTTATTCCAAACCTTAGGAAAAGCCTAATATGTATGTGTGTGTGTGTATATATATATATATATATATATATGTAATGTATATAAATATGTGTAAATATATAAAATATATAAATTATATATAAAATATGTATATAAATATATATAAAACATAAAACATATATATATAATATATAAAAATATATTAAAAAATATAAATATATATATATGTTTTTTCTGAGATGGAGTTTCGCTCTTAAACCCAGGCTGGAGTGAAGTGATGCAATCTCGGCTTACTGCAACCTCTGACCCCCAAGTTCAAGTGATTCTCCTGCCTCAGCCTCCTGAGGAGCTGAGATTACAGGCGCTCACCACCATGCCCAGCTAATTTTTGTATTTTTAGTAGAGATGGGGTTTTGCCATGTTGGCCAGCCTGGTCCTGACCTCAGGCAATCCACGAGCCTTGGCCTCCCAAAGTGCTAGGATTACAGGTGTGAGCCACCGTGCCTGGCCAATTCACTAATATTTTAAAAATTAATTTTTATTTTTTTCCTCTCCTTTTTTTGGGGAGAGGGCTGTGTTGAAGAAATCCCCCTAAAGGGTAGGCCTCTCCCAGCCTCCCCATCTGTTCTTAGGTTATTTAACTCTTAGTTAATGTTGCGGTGGAATTATATGCAAGAAGTCTGGGAAAGAAATTTTACAAAGCCTAGTTTTTACTGGCTTTGTAAAATTCCATAAAATAAAAGATCTTTAAAAAGGACTTTAGGTGTTATCTAATTAAATGGCCTCATCTAATAACGGAGGAAACCTAACCTCAGAAGGTGAATCCACTTGCCCAAGGCTACTCTATTAATTAACAGGAGAGATAAGACTATCCCAAATCTTCTCATTTCAATTCTGCTGCTGCTACTGTGTTACATGAGAGTGGAGTTTATGGATATGTAACTACCTTACGTGGATTTGAAATCCCAGCCAGGGAGCACTGATTGCTATGTTAGCTTCCTGAAAAACTTCTAAGTGATTAAAAGCTTTTTTCCCCCTGTAGTCTGAAATTTCTACTAATGTAAAGAAGCAGGATTTCATGGCAGTCTTACTGTAAAAGGTTCCCACAAAGTTTCGGAATGAGTTAAAAAAAAAATTGGTGCTATGCTTAGTTTTTGGTTTTGTATAGCTTTTTAGATGACCAAAGTACACTGTAGTTGACATTTATTGGGAAAACTCAAGCTATATAGACAGGAATAGGACAAAAAGTGAAACTATCCTAACCCCATTACCTAAATTGCACTTCCCAGAGACACGCTTTAGAGTTTGGTGAATATAAACTACCTTTGCCTTCTGTAGCGCTAGTGATTCCAACACAAAATGCCCGGCCAGGTTTAGGGGCAAGGATGGGGCAGGAAACAGCCCTTTTATAGCTTCCTGGGTTTCAACTGTGACAAAAGAATGTTAGGAACATGAAAATCACTCAGAAACAAAATCCTTAGAGTGGGTCTCTCCCTGTCTCCGCGCCTCATAGGTTATTGAACTCTCAGTTGCTGGCTTAGGTAGATGTCCCTTAAGACATGATTTTCAAGTCATTCTGGAGACATCAGAGGTTCTGTAAGAGTTTAAAGTTTTGTTAAAACAAAAATGGCCAGGCATGACAGTTCATGCCTATAATCTCAGCACTTCGGGAGGCCAAGGCAGGTGAATTGCTTGAGCCCAGGAGTTCGATACCAGCCTGGGTCACATAGAGAGACACTGTCTCTACAAAAAATAGAAAAAATTAGCCAGGCACGGTGGCATGTGCCTGTGGTCCCAGCTACTCAAGAGGCTGAGGTAGGAGGATCACTTAAGCCCAGGAGGTGGAGGTTGCAGTGAGCTGAGATTGCACCACTGCTCTCCAGCCTGGGTGACAGAGTGAGACCTTGTTTCAAAAAATAAAAATAAAAGAGAGAGAGAGAGAGAAAAAAAAGAAAATGTAGCAAGTACATCCAGCCAAATGTATTAAATGCGATGTTCTAGAGTATTCATGTTAACTCCCTCTTGGTTTAGGCTCACCTCAGAAAGAAGTTTCTGTCATTCCTCTGCATACGTTCAGGATTTGATGAGGAAAATTGTCTATGGTGGTCTTTTAAAAATATATAGACCTTCTTATGTCCAAACAACCTGGGAAAGCAGGTACAATATGACTTACGAGTGGGAAGCAGAATATTTTCAAATTTGGATCCTGAACCTCAGAGTGTACAGTGGGAGTCTGGATTCTGCAAATGGGCAGTCTTAGGTTTGAATAGCTTTCTATTCCCCCCAGGTTGGAGTGCAGTGACACAATCACAGCTCGCTGCAGCCTCGATCTCCCAGGCTCATGTCATCCTCCCACCTCAGCCTCCCGAGTAGCTGGGACTACAAGTGTGCTACCATGCCCGGCTAATTTTTGTGTTTTTTATAGAAACAGGATTTTACCATATTGCCCAGAGTGATCCTGAGCTCAAGCAATCTGCTATGTCTTGGCCTCCCAAAGTACTGGGATTACAGGTGTAAGCCACCTCTCCTGGCATGAATAGTTTCCTATGTGTCCTCAGGCAAGGCATTTAACCCCTCTGAGCCTTGATTTTCTAATGTGTAAAATGGGGATAACATTACAAAAGTAAAAAACATACATGTTCTTAAGAGTCATTGGTCATTTCTGGAACTTCTCCCTGGCTGTCTTTCTAAGATGATTTAATACCTCATAATTTCTACCATCCAGCATCTTTCTAACTACCCTTCTCAAGACTCCAGTCTTCTACTCCATCTAATCAAATTTTTCTCTTCCTTTAGGCAGTCCCCAACCTCCAGGAGTCATATTCATTTCTTTGGAAGAGCAGTTTAGCTCTCTGCCTCAAGCACAATGCCTCACAGCACAATTCCCTCATAGCTAAAATCTCTTCAGGAAGCAACATTAAACAGAGAGTCTCTGCCCAGCACTGCCTTCAGCACGAGGCCCAGCAGAAGCTCTTAACCCAGTTTCCCTGAGCACGATTCACTTTCTTGGGCAAGGTGCTCTCCTCCACCAGCATCTGTGAGCAAGGGAGATTACCATCTTCAAATATAAACCCTGCCATCTTCCTCAGGAGGCACAGCTGCCTATTCGCTTGCTTCTAGAAGGAGTGAAGTTACCAATGTGAACTAATAGATTTGTTCCAATACAATGTTGCTTTTAACTCTTTTATATATAGGGGTCCCATGTTGGAGTTTACCAGAAATACAGGGCTCAGTCACTAAAAAAAAACAGTTGACAACCACTGACTTTGGGCTTTTCTGTTCACTCCCTACTAGTCAGAGGGAGACCGTTGGTTCTATTTTCCTTTTTTTTTTTTTTTTTTTGAGACAGAGTTTCGCTCTTGTCACCCGGGCTGGAGTGCAGTAGTATAATCTTGGCTCACTGCAACCTCTGCCTCCCGGGTTTGAGCAATTCTTCTGTCCCAGCCTCCCAAATAGCTGGGATTACAGGTATGTACCACCACTCCCAGCTAATTTTTGTATTTTTAGTAGAGACGGGGTTTCACCTTGTTGGCCAGGCTGGTCTGGAACTCCTGACCTCAGGTGATCCACCCACCTCACTTTCCCAAAGTGCTGGGATTACAGGCATGAGCCACCATGCCTGGCCTTATTTTCCTTTTGAACCACTAAGATGCCTTCTTTCTTGAGTATTTATCCAATTAACTTTTCATTCTCTCATACTCTAAAACTAGCAGAATGTCTATATTCTGACTTCTGAGGATATAAGACCCTCTCATCTTAATTTCTCTCAATCATAGCAGATTTTTACATTCACTTCCTAATTCAAATGCTTTCATGGGTTACAGCTGCTGATTTTATAATTATCAATGAATTGTTCTGAATGCAAAGAGACATTTTCTTAAAGTCATAGCATTCAGAACAGTCAACTGACCAGAATTTTAACAAGGTGATACTATAGGTACACATTTGTTTATATAACTAAAACAACAAACTTAGATTTTAGATATTTTCCCTCAAAATGAACCCACCTTTCAACTGCTTTGGAAGAATATGTTAATATTTTTCGTGATAAATATATAAACTTGTATACAAAGAAATCCCTAACTAAAGGTTAGAACTATTTCCTTTATTATTTTATTTTATTTTATTTTGAGACGGAATCTTATTCTGTTGCCCAGGCTGGAGTGCAGTGGCATGATCTCTGCTCACTGAAACCTCTACCTCCTGGGTTCAAGCACTCAGCCTCCTTAGTAGCTGGGACTACAGTTGTGCACCACCACCCCCAGCAAATTTTTGTATTTTTAGCGGGGCTTCGCCATACTGGCCAGGCTGGTCTTGAACTCCTGACTTCAAGTGATCCTCGCCCCCGCCGCCTGAGCCTCTCAAAGCACTGGGATTATAGGTATGAGCCACTACACATGGCTGGAACTATTTCCTTTAGGCCAACCTGAAAAACTGAGCTTGGCATGATAATGGTTGAGCTCTCAAAAAAAAAAAAAAAATTCATAAAAGCATTTAACAACGTATATGATCTTCAGTAAGAGTATTAGTTCTCAAATTGTATATCTTGAAGATTTCTAAAAAATGCAAACTTGCTTTTGAGAAATAAATTATAGAAAAAAAGAAACTCTTTAAAACACAAATTTAAAAAAATGACACTAGACTGTAAGCTATACAGGGCAGGGGTTTCTGTCACTTCTGTGCTCTGCGAGATCTCCCATGCCTAGAACAGGGCCTGACATACGGCGGGTGCCCAGTAAATACATGGTGAACGAATATTTTAACAGCAAAGTTTCATTAACAATTTAAGAAATTACAGCTGCCCTCGACAGGCAGTGGATCAAATGGATACTAAAAAGCCAGATAATCTTGCATCTTAAATTGCCCCTGAAACAAACTGAGTAAGTCCAATTTTTCTTTTCCATTTATAACTGGTTATGGTTTTAAAAAGCAGCCAAAGACCCCAGTTGAGAAAAACCAAGTAATTGGATATATTTTAATATATAAAATGTTACACTTGTCAAATGTTATTACCAGTCTATCGACCACAGATTTCTAAGCCCTGCTCACCATCCTTGTTGGCTTTTATTCTCTAACATTCTTTAGGTTGCAGGTAACAGAAAGCAAACTCCAACTAAACTGAAGCAGTAAACAAGTGGAAGGACTCTGGGGTGGCTGACAAATTTGACCAACAAGTTCACGGGATCTCCCTCAAGCACTGGAAGGAAAGCCTTAAAACCATCAGGACTCTGCCTCTCTCTGGATGGCTGCTTCATTCTCAAGTTTCTTCCATGAGGTTGGAATTAAGGTTGTCAGCATCACTGGGACTCCTATCCTCCTTTCCTGAGAGAAAATGTATCTTCCTAGCTCCAGTTAGAGAGATGCTAGGGAGGGACACTTATGTGACCTATTTTGGGTCACAGTCCTGTCCTGCAGACTGCTGTCTTGAGACCAGAGAGGAAGGACAGGAAAGAACTTGAACATTTTGAGGCCAGCTGCAGTGTCTCAGCAGTGGCTCGTGCCTGTAAACCCAGCACTTTGGGAAGCTCAGGAGGATGGATAACTTAAGGTCAGGAGTTTGACATCAGCCTGACCAACATGATGGAACCCTGTCCCTGTCTCTACTAAAAAATACAAAAATTAGCCACCCGTGGTGGTGGGCGCTTATAATCCCAGCTACTCACTTGGGAGGCTGAAGCAGGAGAATTGCTTGAACCTGGGAGGAGGAGGTTGCAGCGAGCCAATATCACACCACTGTACTCCAGCTTGGGTGGCAGAGTGAAACTCCATCTCAAAAAAAAGAAAAATACTTGAACATTTTGAACGTCTCCCCTTTAGACCATGATAGTAGGACAAAGAGAACAGAGTAGCTGCCCCGAAAGAGGGGTGGGCCATTCTCAGGAATGTCTTACTGAGGGTCACAGTTGGCTTCTAGCCTAGTATGTTTTCCATTAAAGATCAGTGTTTCCACACGTAAGTGCAGCCCATAGACCGATGTTTGATATTTGGCTTTACTTTATAAAAATACACAACTTAAATACATATGACACTCTGTTTACAAGACATAAACAACTGGTAGATTTAACATTTTCAGTTATTTCAACAGAAAGAAAATATGTAAATTACCTTCTAAGAGCAAAGAGCTCATTGATAGACTCTGCTTTCACAGTTAAGAGGGAAGAATGCCCAGGAGCGATCAATGCAGGAAGCTAACCAACACTGTCCAGCTTCCCAGCAAAACTCATCTCACCAATAGGGCCTCTATTGCACTGCCTAATATTGCACTGCTCGTTAGACATCATTTCACTTATCCATGTCACAAGTGTAAGCTTTTGTCTTCTCTAGAAAAGTTTAATGGAAAAAACAATATACAAACAATATAACTGTGTCTTCCAATTGTGCTAAATACCAGTTATGAGAAGTATGAACCTCTCTTCGCTCTACAAAGCTTGCAATGGAAGATGGTTAGCTATATTTTGCAGCCAAGTTCATTTTCAAAAGTTTTACAAAAACTTTGATTCAGAATAAGCTTGATGGGGTACAGCAGCAAAGGAGGTGGCATTCCCATGCCTAGTGGAATTACTTGTCAGAGGGGCACTGTCACTCTCAAAGGCAACATGCAACATGGCTTACAGCTCCACCCTTTCTAACTTCAGAGCAAAATCCCTCCCTCCCCCTTGTGATGCTGTCATTGTTCTATGATTTGGAGCCTGCAGTGGCTGCTTACTTACTCAGGCTATCTTTCAGAAATTTAGCTGCCTTATCTATGGCTCGTTTAACTAACAGTGAATCAGGTACTAGTTTATAGGTATAAAGAAATAGTTACTTAGTTGAGAATTCAATATATCAGAATCTACTAGAGTAAGTTTCCTGAGGTAAATGTATGCCTTAAAGAAGAATGTGCAATCTATAGAACTGTAGCAATTTCTCTTGGGTAGCAACACAATGACCCCCAAGTCTGGACTTTTAAATTAACAGGCTAATAAAACTAAGGACACATTTATATGTAGAAATAAAAATGACAATGCTGAAGTCAAAGAAATATTGACAGCTGAGATATCAATCCAAAAGGAGGCATGAAGAGGAACAGGTGAACAAAAGGAGGCTGTATTTTAAAGTGCTTAGGGAGGTTAGACGATGAATTTGAAATGCCTCCAGGGATTTCTAACAAGTTTAAAAAGTGTTACTTCTTGATGACTCACATGTTGAAGACATGGCTTTTCTTCAATAATAGCTATTCAAGCTTTTTATTCTTTTTTGAAAAACAAGATTCTCTAAAAACGTTTTGGCCATTGTAATTACTCTGCTAGCTGTTACTCTCGCTAATGTATTTTGAAATCCTAACTGGCTGAAGGATTTTAATAAAGTTGAACTGCAAAGCACACATCTGCATCAAGAATTTAAATTAATGCATAGAGGTCTGTGAAAGTTTGCATGAAATTAGTGCCAAAAAAAACCTTTCTATTACAGATCATGCTTTGTTATTTCTTCATATTCTGCTGAAGGATTATAGAAATCAGAAAAATTTTAGGACCCTGAAGCTTAACTTATTTTATTCCTTTTATGTAAATTAAGTGATCTATGGATGGCCATTCATAACATTAATAATAAAGGTGTTGGAAACTGAGTTCCAAGCCCTAAGAATCAAGCTCAGGCTAAATTTCAGCAGCTCACATGTAAGGATATGAATGGAAGCACTAATGAATGTTCTCTGCTATAACTGTTCATCAGCGCAATACAGCTGAATGAGGTTACCAATCTGGTATTTAATAACAGTGATGAAAACTGGCACCAGCTTTTATATAGCGCCTCACATTGAGTTATCATGTCAATTTGGGTTGACGCTACCATGCACGTCCCTCATTCATATGACTTCTACATTCTATTGTGAGGGAAGACATATCTGAGTGCTTTCAGCATGATAATGGACTTCCTTAAGGAAAATTTAGGTCCCGAAGAACTCTGGGTTGAAATTCTATAGCCTCAGAAGCCAGTTAAAGGCCAGAGGAAGGCCTCGTAAGAAATGACATATATCAAACAGTTCATTTAAAAAGTTGTTTCGATATTGCCAAGATGAAAACTGATAGGATAAAGCAATGCTCTGGTTTCCTGATAAAAGCCCAGTGTAGCCCAAGTACAGTCACACAGTGAAAAGCCGCTGCACGGAAAATCCACAGGACTGTGGTGGGCTTGGATTGGAAGAAAGTGGCTTTTCTTCTTAGGTGGTAAGGTAGATACTCTTTGGCAATTGATAAGAGATAGCTTTTTAAAATTCACAGGATAGGAATATTTTATATACTTTCAAGCCCCAATTAGTCAGCTAATTGAAAGTATATAAAAATGTGAATTAGTGTGGTTGCAGCTCAAAATATGAGTGATGTAACGAGCGGTGATGTAATGAGTCAAGTGCTGAGACTGGTTCTAAAAGTAGTGGTAAGGAGTGCCAGTCCTAATACGTGAACTTCATCTATCCTTGTATACCAAGGAGGAGGATACTGCGGCCAGGGAATGTATTTTGTAAGCTATAGTTTAAAAATACCACTCTTTAAAGATTTGGAGCCCAAGCAGGAATTACAGCGATTCCTCCCCACAGAGGCCCTGAGATCTCCCCCGACTGGCAGCCAAAGGATTCATACTTGTCTCTGGTCAACCAGGCCCTGGCCAAGGCTTAGAAGAGGGAGAAGGCAGTGGCCAGAAGCCAGGGACTCAAGAGGATAGAAATGATGGCAGACACAGGGTTCAGAAAAAACACAAGAGGGAAAGGGGAAGAGAACAAAAAAAAGGAAGAAACAACACTGGTGAGGAAGTGCAGAAAAGGCCAGCTTTGCAGAGGAGCGACCTTGCCTTTCCCACCTGCCTGAGGCAAAGGCTGGCAATAAGACAAGGGCTAAGCCTCATATGGAGTCTCTCCTACTGTATGCATCAAGCTTGCCCCAAGCTCGGCTGGCCTTTCTCTCTGCCGATGTGTGCAGAATCTTCAAGTGTGACCTGTAAGTACCTTTTTTTTTTTTAAACAAACAAAGTCTTATTATGTTGCCCTGGTGGGACTCAAGCTCCTGGGCTCAAGCAATCCTCCTGTCTTGGCCTCCTGAGTAGCTGGGACTACAGGTGGATACTACTGCGCCTGGCTTCTGCAAGTACTACTTCTTGGGGTCTGATTCCTCATTCCCAGGTGCACAGTGCTCTCTACTGCTACCAGCAACCGTTTCTAAAGCAAAGGAAAGGCCTCAGATCCAGGGGCAGGATGAGCAGCAGCCAATGTACCTAGAATCTGTGGCTGCCACCACCTTTTCTCTTAGGACTGGCTTGTCTCTCCCCGTGGTGGCTGCAGAAGGAGAACAGAGTGAATGTCATAAAGGACTGCTCAATTCACAACTGAAGCGCCTCATTTTACAAACTCCCAAGGGGCTGCCAAGAGTCATCATTACAGATCAATGGTTAAAATACCACCTAAGGAACTCATTGTAAAAGCAGCAACTTGTCTGTAAGATCACAGTAAACTTACAGGGGATCTGATGTTGTTTGCTTCCATTTTTGTTATTTTCTTCTCTGATGATGAACTGAGTAAAAAAGAAAAAGTGAAAGGGTCTTCTTGCCATCTCTTCCCTCCCTCCAGAAACCTCGTGGATTTCCCTAGGTGAAATGTCTAAGGGATGCTACAACTACAGAGTGACAGATGAATGAGAAAAAATTCAGATTATCTAGAAATATGAAATGAAGTATAGGGTATAAGTGACACTCAGTTCTCTTCACTTCATACAAGTGCAGATCATCTCTCAGTAAAATGCCTATGAAATGGCAATAGACACCTGCATTACTAATATACAAATGAATGAAAAGAGCAGTGAGATTCTGGGAAGGAAAACTCCACATTGGTTATTTCACCTCTAGGGAAAGTCTGTTTGCGCTTGAGTCCCACGCTTGGCTTTTTTCTCTACCTTCTACTTGATGTTTTTCAGGAGGGCTGTCCGAGCATTCACAACTGCTTTGAAGGCATCTTCACTACCAGGTGCTATACATTTGTCAGGGTGAAGAAGCACAGCAAGTTTTCGATACGCTTTATTGACTTCATCCCTGTGAAAAGAAGCCAAGATCTGTGTTAGTAACAGAGTTAGCCCAACCCACTGCATGTTAGCTGTTCAGATACACATAATATCTCTTACAGTAAACATATCCTAAATTATTACCCTTTCTCAAAGGCAAGATTAAAAGACGAGAAAACAGACATTGAACCAATAAATAATATGCAATATATAATACAAATAGAAGTATAGTACACAATGCAAAAAGTGTATAAATACTAACGAAATAGTAAAAGCATGATCAGATGAAAACAGGCAGTATTTGGCACCTTGCAGGCACTCAGCATATCTTTGCTGATTGAAAGAATAAGGGTTTGGGTACCAGGGAAGGCACCAGAGTTACCTTCTGAAAGAAGGGGTCTGGGAGAGAGCTGACAGTGGCCTGGAATGGAGCCTGGACACAGCACAGACAGAAAGCAAAACAACTCCAACACCTGGGCTTGATAATCACAACAGTAGGTGTTTCATGACAAGCGTGTGCTGGGAAAACTGTTTCTTGAAGTTAGGATACAGGAGGTGTTACATAACCCAGGCGTGAGTATAAGAGTTTAGATTAAGGTATTTGTGGAAGGAAACAAGGAAAGATAAAAGATAAAGAATGAAATGGCAGAAGTGGATGATGAGCTGAGTATCCAGGAGGAGAGGATAAAAGGAAAAGGGCTGAAATGAGCTCCAGGGTCGAGGTCATGAGGAATCTGAGGCCCAAGAAGGTGATACCAATGAGCAAGCAAGGGAGGCTGAAGAGGGGTAGACCGGAGTAACAATGAGCTCACTGAGATCAAAGAAGAAACACGACAGAGATCAGTAGTATCCAGAGAGGAAAGCAGCTGTAAGAGTGCTTCTCCAATCCAGCAGTTCCCATAAACCAGCACTCCAGGAGAGAGCTGCAGGCTTCTGAGCTCCTCAAAGAGCAGAAACTGGCTGGGGTGGGGCCTGGATATTCCTGTCCCCATCCCCATTGGTCATCACCAGTGTCAGGCTTCCCAGAGGGATCTAAGTACCCAACCACTCCCCTGGTTAGATTAAGCTCTGTCTCTACCAGATGGTTTTATTTCCCACCTTCCTTTTGTAATTCAGGGTTCCAGTGATCCTATAAGCATGGATATGCTTATAGCCAAATGCCCTAGGCTTTCTCCTTTATTTTTTATTAGAAGGATTTTTAATGTGGCTCTCTAAATCAGGGAGATGGCCTTTGATACCTTGGCTATGATGGCAAGTCTTATGTTTCAACTTGGAGAGACTGAAGTCATACGGTCATGTTAACAATTCTCCAAATCTTAGGTATACATTTTAGGGCGTTTTCTGCTTTCTGCTCTTAGAGTGGTTCTGAATTTTCTTGTTTTAGCAAAAACTCCATTCTTTCAGAAGGCTACTCTGGGGAGTCCTTCCTGGTGCCCTGTGTGTTGTTTTTCTACATGTGTAATTTTGATAATTTGCTAACAAGAACAACATTCTCCCTCTCTGAAGCAATTTGAATTGTCAGAATTGCTATTTGTCCTAAAGATCCTGTGTCCTTGGGAGTCCCGGGAAGGGCCCTTCCAGCCACTCTGCCTCCTGAGAGAGGGTGTCCACACTGGCTCAGTAGTTACACCTGGTCCTCTGCATTAAGAGAGCCTTTCAAATTTGCAGGTAGCAGCAGAAACTCTCAAGATGTAACAAATACATCAATTCTGCTGAAGACGAAGATTTTCTTAAAGTTCAATAACAGTAAACACAGTTAACACTCAACAAATACCAAAACTCTCTGCAACTTAAGAAAAAAATGTTTTGAGGTTTTTTTCCCAAATGTACTCGGTGCCATACAAAATTAGTTTGCTAGGCCCAGTGGAACAAAGGTAAGAGAAGCATGTTTCTATTGGTTAAGGATATGGACCCTATGGGGGTCTCTAAGTTCTCGTAAATTCCAATTAAGCAAAGTGAATACATAAGGAACCCAAAGTTTCTTCTTCCTTAATGAATATTGTTTTAAGTCTACCGGTAAGTAGATAAAGTAACCATTTCTTAAGTTTAGAGCCAGTATCCCTTGGAGATGACACAGAAGAATTCAGAAAGAGACTATGAAGGTCTAAAAAGAAATTTAAACGATACAGATATACGGATTCGGTGCAATCTTACTGAAACCCTACTGGCTTTTTTTTTTTTTTCTCATAGAGAAGCTGATCTGAAAATATATATATGGAATTACAACAGATCCATAACAGTCAAATAATCTTGGGAAAAAAAAAACCAAAATAGGAAGACTCACATTTTCCAATTTCAAAACTCACTAAAAATCTACAATAAACAAGAGTATAGCACTCAACAAAAAACAAAGAAGATCTCAATAAACTCTGTGCTTTACACATGAGGTCACGTGAACTCCCTGACAGGTTTAAAGCATCCTCAATATCACCTCGTGAGTGAGTGTGACCAGTAGCAGTCTTCCCCTTCCCTTCCCCTCTTTCCTTCTGGACTTGAAGATACGCTGTGAGGCCAGAATGGAGAAGAGATATTTAGTGCTTTGGGTGCTACACGGCAATTTCAAGACATGCTTTTTTCTTTTGTGGGAACCAAGGTGAAAAAGTAGGAAGGGCGAAGTAAATGTGGGGAGCCAGGGTGCAAAATAAGACACATAAATTACAACATGTGTAGTAATGGTAGAATGAGACCACTGAAAGTTACATAACCATACTGAGTAATAATTTAAGTTTTGTACAAGCAACAAAGAATAGTGATTGTATTATTTTCTTGAATTACTCTTTTGACTAAAAATAATTAACATAAATATATACACAGAGGGCTGGGTGTGGTAGCTCATGCCTGTAATCCCAGCACTTTGAGAGGCTGAAGTGGGTGGGTCACCTGAAGCCAGAAGTTAGAGACCACCCTGGCCAACATGGAGAAACATCATCTCTACTAAAAATACAAAAATTAGCCAGGCATGGTGGCACATGCCTATAATCCCAGCTACTCAGGAGGCTGAGGCAGGAGAGTCACTCGAACCCAGGAGACAGAGGTTGCAGTGAGCTGAAATTGTGCCACTGCACTCCAGTCTGGGTGACACAGTGAGACTCTGTCTCAAAAAAAATTAAATAAATAAATAAATAATAAAATTACATTTAAAAATACACACATAGATGATGAACTTGCAGGGCTTCAGAGACAAAGACAGAGACAGATGAACATACAGTGTTCAGGGTAAAGAACCAACGATACCACTAACTCCTGGGATTCTTGAACATGTTTAATCTCACTGAATCCCAGTTTCCCACCAGTAAAATGAAATGTTTGTACAAGTTGATTGCCAACATGCTTTTCTCCTCTAACATTCTATGATTTCAGGATTCTCTTTGGTTAAGTTTTCTTTTAAGGTGCACTAGCTTCAAGGCTCTTCTTGTTCAACACAGATAAAAGCAGAGCATACCATTTTATAAAGTGTTTATATACATGACAGTTTTCTTAGCAGGCGACTGTGTCCTCTATTTTGTCTCTGGTATTCAGCTAATTCAGTGAAACAGAGTCATTGTAATATATTTTTATACATCTTTGTATTTCCAGCCAATTGGAAGAAGATACACCGCACCTATAATTTTGGTGGTGGAGTCTTTCCGTATGATAAACGTCAGCACTGAGTATCCCAGAGCGCTTACCTTGAGGCCCCAGGTTTGACTCCCAGCATGTCCCAACTGTCTTTACTATTTCGAATTCTGCGAATGGCATCTGCTTGTTCTTTGGTGAAACTAGCACTGCTATTTGTAGTAGGGCGTTTCCCGCCATTTTCACATAAATCAACTATGGATACATAAAAGGTCTGCAAAAAGAAAACACATCCCAGTGTAGAAATGATTTGGTGAAAATAAGAATTCCTTTTACGTATCATCTTAAGAGACTTTTAATATATTCCAGCTACTTTTAGAAGTCATGTAAAAAGCAAATACATACTTTGGAAGATTTTTTTCCTTTATACTCTTTAAATATATATATATATATGTATATATATATATTCACGTTTTAATACACAAAAAGTATAAGGAATGAAATTAAAGTGACTAATAATCCTACTTTCAGATAACCACACTTGAAGTTAAAAAGTAATAGATGAGCTGGGCATGATGGCTCACACCTCTAATCCCAGAATTTTGGGAAGGCGAGACAGGCAGATTGCTTGAGCTCAGGAGTTCCAGACCAGCCTGGGCAACATGGCGAAACCCCATTTCCACACACACACAAAATGCAAAAACTAACTGAGTGTGGTGGTGCACGCTTGTAGTCCCAGCTACCTGGGAGGCTGAGGTGGGAGGATGGGTTGAGCCCAGGAAGTGGAGGTTGCAGTGAGCTCAGATCATGCCACTGTACTCCAGCCTGGGTGACAGAGCCAGACCCCGTCTCAAAAACAAATCAACCAACCAAAACCACAAAAGTTATAGATGAACACTGTTAGAAAAATACAAATAGTAAAGAAAAGTGTAAAATGAAAACTGTGTCTCTCTGTGCCTTAAGTTCCTCTCCTGGAGGTAACCATTGTTAATTTTTTTTTAACATCCTTCCAGAAAAATTTACCATTAGTATGCCAGTATACACACAGACTCTTTCAACATGTACCTAAAGGAGATCAGCTTAAACACATCTTAGCACCTTGCATTTTTTTCCACATAATAATACATCCTGGAATCTTTCTATAGCTACATACAGAGACTTTGTTCTTTTAAATGACTGTTCAGTATCTTATTGTGTGGTTGTACCATAATTTATGTAACCAACATCTATTCTTGGACAAGTCAGTTGTTTCTAGTTTTTTTTTTCCCACTACAAACAGTGCTTTAGTAAATTTTTCTTTTGTGTATACGTCTCCGTACACTTGTGGAGATACTGCTTTAGGATAAATTCCTAAACGCAGAACTGTTGAGCAAGAGTGTCTGCACATTTTAATTTTTGAATCTGACAACTGTTGTTCAAAAAAGGCTGTACCAGTTTACATTCCCATCACTGTATGTGTTACAGAGAGTGCCTATTTCTCCACATCCTCATTAACACTGGCCATTATCAAACATCTTAATTTTTGCCAATCTGATACACATCTAATATAGTTTGATTTGCATGTCTTTAATTATAAGTGAAAGTGGGTATTTTTCCAAATGCTTATGGTCTTTTCTTTTTCTGTAAACTTCATATTCTTTGCTTTTTTTTTTTTTTTTTTGAGACAGAGTTTTGCTCTTGTTGCCTAGGCTGGAGTGCAATGGCGCGATCTTGGCTCACTGCAACCTCCGCCTCCTGGGGTCAAGCAATTCTCCTGCCTCAGCCTCATGAGTAGCTGGGATTACAGGCATGCATCACCACACCTGGCTAATTTTGTATTTTTTTTCAGGGTTTCTCCATGTTGGTCAGGCTGGTCTTGAACTCCCAATCTCAGGTGATCTGCCCGCCTCGGCCTCCCAAAGTGGTGGGATTACAGGCATGAGCCACTGCGCCCAGCCTCTTTGCCCACTTTTACAATTTTGTTTTTTCTTTTCTTTTTTGAGACAGAGTCTCACTCTGTTGCCTAGGCTGGAGTCTGGAGTGCAGAGGTGCGATCTTGGCTCACTGCAACCTCTGCCTCCCGAGTTGAAGCGATTCTCCTGCCTCAGCCTCTTGAGTAGCTGGGACTACAGGCATGCGCCACCACACCTGGCTAATTATTTGTATTTTTAGTAGAGATGGGGTTTCACTGTGTTAGCCAGGATGGTCTCAATTTCCTGACCTCGTGATCCACCCACCTCAACATACCAAAGTGCTTACAGGCATGAGCCACTGTACTTGGCCTGTTTTTTTCTTTTTTTTGAGACAGGGTCTATGTCGGCCAGGCTGGTCTCAAACTCCTGGGCTCAAGTGATCCTCCTGCCTCAGCCTCCTGAGCAGTTGAGATTATAGGTATGTGCCAATGCACCTGGCTATGCTTTTCTGGGTTTTTAAGTGAAAGCTTTTTTGAAGCTGCTCATGTTTAATGTTCTGTGTACTGTAATTATTATTGCATAATACTCATTTACCACACTATAGCTACTTTTAAATAGACTTATTTCCTCTTCTCCTAATTTCTTTAAAAATCTTTTCCTCTTCTTTTTCAGATTCTTCTATAGTTCCTGTTACCTTCTAAAATTTTTATCTTTCTTTTCAACTCTTCTTTCTTATCTCTAGTAATAGCTAATCAACTTGGTAACCTAATAAGAAGCCTTGATGTTTGAAAAGGGGTGTCAAAGGAATACCACTAGAGACCAAAACACAAGAAGTATTGGCTTTAGTCTATTTTAATATTGCTCTCTCTAGCAGCAGTATCAAAAACCAAGTTCCTTCCTGACATAAAATGTCTATTAAATAGATAGGAAACAAAGAAAATCTTTATTGAATTGAACCAGCAGGAAAGTACTACTTTTAAGTACTTACTCATAGAATAGTGTATTATTCTCTTCTTGCTAGCCTTTTTTTTTTAACAGACTAATTTATCCATTAGTTCTATCCAAGATGTATCTAAAAGGATAAAAGCCACATAAAAGGGATCACAGTTCATGGATGTTTGCTAGTAGTATGTATCAGTAAGGTTATCGTCTAGCCTATGAATTAACCTGAAGTATGAATACTCACAGATTTCTCAGGGCACAGGATTTCATTCACTATACACATGGTTGTAGAAGAGAAGCCACGGTGTAAGTTACAGAATACTAGGATTGAGATCAAAGCCTGCTTAAATTTCATGTCTGAGTTCCAGCCATGACAGAGTAATGAATACTGGATTAGACTTCCTGCCATCAGCTACGACTGAACTGGGAAAAAAACTGTTGGCAGTGGACAACAGGAGTGCAAGACCACTCCCGAGAGGCAGTGGACAACAGCAAGTGCAAGCCTCACAATCACCTGGCTGTTTACTTGGAATCCATTTTCCTGACCACATCACAGAGAGCTAGAGTCTGAGGCTCAATGAGACTTGTGTCTGCTCAGACTCTAGCTCTAAATCTCTCCTCTCCTTAGAGGCAGAGATTGGAGTTTGAGGATGCTGAGGTGGCCAGAATCTGCAGAGCAGGCCACAGGAGGGGAGAGAACTGGGCAGAGCTGGGCACCAAGTCCATATGGGGGTCTCTCATAAGTTTGTAGTCAAAGGCTGGGCTATATATGCATAGAGTGAGATCACCCAAGGCTTACCAGATAACAGCTTGTATGCGGTTGAGAATAAAACCAATATCCTGAGGTCTAGTGGTGCCAGAGGAAGAGCTATCTGAGAACGTTAGGGTTTAGCTTTGTCAGAGTGGAGATGCTGCCTTAGCCCCTCATTAGTAGCCCTACCGTGTACTGAGGCACCACAGAAAGGCTGTGCCTTAAAAGTTATAGACTCATCCTAACAAAATCTAAAACAAAGAGCTGACAAGATCTGGAAAAGAGGCAGAATTTGGAAGCTGAGTCCTGCCAAATTAGAATGGCTTGGGAAACACTATGGGCTTCCTTCAAATCCTTGCTATTAAGGCAAAAAAACAAGCCAACACAAATTCATTTTAATTTGTCAATAATTGAACTGCCTCCTGAGGAATCAAAAATCAACATTCGACCTTCTTCAATCAAGAATCAACAGTCTTCTCAGGAAGATAAAAAAAATCTATAGTCTCTACAATGTATATTATCCACAATGCCTTGTGTTCAATCAAAAACCACTACTCCTACAAAAAAAACATGAAAATGTGATCCATAGGAAAAAAAGTAGTAAAAGTAGTAAATAGAAACCCAAGATGGTTCAAATGTTGGACTTAACAAAGATTGTAAAACAGCTATTATACATATTTCAAAGAGGTAAAGGAAAATACATTCAAAGAATTAAAAGAAAATATACTCTTAATGAGTGAGCAGAGAATTTAATAGAGAACTGGGAACTATACTGGGAACCAAATGCAAACTCTAGAGCTGCAAAGGACTGAACTGAAAACTTCCCTTGATGAGTTTAACAGTAGATTGTCAGTGGTGAAGTCAAATCAAGAGAGATTATGCAATCTGAAAAATGCAGAAAAAAATGGAAGAAAAATAAATACAGCCTCAGGGACTCTGGGACAAAATCAAATGGTCTAATATACATGTAATTGGAGCCCAAGAAGGTAAAGAGAGTTAGAATGTGGCCAAAAACCAAACAAACAAACAACCTAAAGAAATAATAGTAAAACAAAAACCAAACCAAAAAATTCCCAAATTTGATGAAAAACACCTAACTACCAATCTTAGAAACTCAATAAATCCCAAATAGAATAAATATGAAGAGAACCACATCTTGGCACATCATAGTCTAACTGCTGAAAACCAAAGAAAAGAGAAACTCTTGAAAGCAGCCGGGGGAAAAAGGGGCACATTAGGTACAGAGATTTGTAAGAGTCAGAATGAGTGCTAACATCTCATGAGATACAATGGAGGCCAGAAGACAATGGACCAGCATCTTTAAAGTGCTGAAAGAAATTTCATTTCTAACCATTATGTCCCTTGGACGAATCACTTTACTACCCTTAGATGCTCTCGTATATGAAATGATAACAACACTTGCCATACATTGTTTTCATAAGTCTGCATGAGATAAAATGTGTAAACTTCTCCAGAATGGTGAAGTACTATTCAAATGGTTAGGTATCATTATTGTACACATATAGGTACAAACTGACATAGCTCTATGCATTCAAAAGAATAGAAAGCATGGCAAACCAGCATCAACTTGATTTGATCTTGAAATAGAAACTATTTTCGGCCAATTCAGCCTGTCAGCCAAGGAAGAAATCTGTCTTCTAGTAGGAGGAGTGACATCTTGTGAGAGGGAAATTCAGCATAAAAGATTAAGTACAATCCCACTCAATAATTAAGAACAACTCTTTCTAGTGTAACTACATTATTTGAAATGCTAAAAATTCCCAAAATATCAGCTATATTCATAAGAAGAAAAATACATTATTCATACTACCACTTACTTCCAAAAGTATCTATAATTAAGGGCTGACTTTGTAAGTTATTGTTTTAAATAGCCTATTTCCCTTAAAATTACTCCAGATGAGTAGGTTTTTTTTACAGTGGCCATCTATTCAGGTTGCAATGTGAGCACCTCCATTTCCTGCTTGATTGGCGAGGCCTTATTTTTATGTGATTAGCTAGAATCTATACTGAGAGTCTCCTGTTCTCTAACTTCACCCCTGTGGGCTACAACATACGATCATATCAGCTGTGGCAAGGCAATTTTGCCACAGTAATGCTTCTATTTGATTATGCATACAAATGTAATATCATTAGCCAGAGGTGGCTTTGTGGAAAATCTCCGTCCTGCTTAAGTGGTGTGTAATATTGTTGTTAAACTTGATGATCTTCAGAATCACCTGAAGAGTTTTTCTAAAATATAGATTCCTGGGCTCCAGAGCAACCTAACTTTCCAGTAGATCTGGAGCCCAGAAGTATGTATTTTGAAGAATCTCCTCAGGTAATTCTCATGATCAGCTAAGTCTCATCTAAAATAGAGAGCAGACAAATCACTCATTCTCATTCTTTCTTCCTTTCTCTCCCCTTATCGCTATCTCACTAGCTTCTTTGAAAAGAGCTTATTCTTTTTTTTTTTTATGAAAGAGAGAAAGAAAGAGGAAGAGATTTTAGAAAAAGAGAGAAAAGGAGAAAGAAACAGCAAAAGAAAGAAAAAAAGAATGAAAGAAAGAAAGA